>JBBGZY010001497.1:0-120000 GCA_037952925.1 Lithobates clamitans
GGAGCTCAGACGGGGGACCCGAGAAGCAGAGGAGCCAGGAGCTCTGATGGGGGAACCGAGAAGCGGAGGAGCCAGAAGCTCCGACGGGGGACCCGAGAAGCGGAGGAGCCAGGAGCTCAGACGGGGGACCCGAGAAGCGGAGGAGCCAGGAGCTCCGATGGGGGAACCAAGGAGGGGAGGAGCCAGGAGCTCAGACGGGGGACCCGAGAAGCAGAGGAGCCAGGAGCTCTGATGGGGGAACCGAGAAGCGGAGGAGCCAGGAGCTCAGACGGGGGACCCGAGAAGCGGAGGAGCCAGGAGCTCAGACGGGGGACCCGAGAAGCGGAGGAGCCAGGAGCTCCGACGGGGGACCCGAGAAGCGGAGGAGCCAGGAGCTCCGACGGGGGACCCGAGAAGGGGAGGAGCCAGGAGCTCTGATGGGGGAACCAAGGGTGGGAGGAGCCAGGAGCTCAGACGGGGGACCCGAGAAGTGGAGGAGCCAGGAGCTCAGACGGGGGACCCGAGAAGCGGAGGAGCCAGGAGCTCCGATGGGGGACCCGAGAAGGGGAGGAGCCAGGAGCTCTGATGGGGGGAACCGAGATGGGGAGGCTCGGGACTGTTCTGTGCAAAACCATTATACAGAGCAGGCAAGGTTACCTTGTTTGTTTTTTTCTAAAATTTACCCTTCACAATCAATTTAATTCTACACTTGTACAGCCAACCTTTCTGTGGAGAAAAGCAACTGTTCAATTCACTGAGAACCAGAAAAAAAAAAGTACTTTTGTTCGAAGAAAGAGGAACAAGCCGTCACAAACTCCGTTTGATCTGCGAGACTCTCTTATGTGACTAAAGCGTACCAGAAACTGAGTGATCGATAATGTAACAAATGTTCTGAACACCACATTTAACGATCAAAGAGCATATTACATTCCGAACAGATAGCTGGTTGTGTTGCGTTAGCACTTTGTACTTTGTAACAAGACGCTTACCAAATGTCATCTGATAATGAAACAAACATCTTGGCTAATCAGTTTTATTAAGCAATCAATAGATTTTACTGTTTAGCAGGCAATAAAATCACCATTAAATGTTAATTGGGCGGGGGGAGAGGGGGGGTGAGTTTTGATCGCAATAGCGGTAAAAAGTGGAAATAAACAACAGTTGAAAAAGGCCAATAAACAGACAGACGTATTTAATAAGGACACAGAAAGAGCGATGCGGATGTACAAAGTGCAGTAAAGATCCAATGCAAGTCATTTAAGGACAACCCAATGGCTGCATTTGGAACAGGCCGAGAGGAGGACTAGGAAACCTTTACCCTGGGGGGAAAAACTACAATCAATCAGATCTTTTACGGAAAGAAACAGATTTCTGTGAGTTAATGATAGGACATCACACATAGGGGCTAGTTATAAAAAAAAATAATTGCTGGACAAATGACGCAAGCATTCGCCGAGCCGTTGCGTAGTTCAATACAACTGACCTAATAAGTTTTTTTCATCTCCATCTAGTGGCAGAATGTGGTATTTTCCCTGGTGTCACTGACTGCAGAACTTATCCTGATTAATGTCTAAGTATGTCCACTTAGGGCCACCAGCCCAACATGACTTCTTAGTACTGGCCCAGGGGACAAATGCCCCCCCCCCCCAGGAAGGTTGTCCCATGGGCTCAGGCTCTAACAGATTTCCATTCCCTAGTCATGCTAAGTAAGACCAGTAAAGGTGTGAATGGCAAACACCTACATCATGGCAGGCCTCTCTTGTAGCCAGTGACTGCACCCCCCCCCCCCCTCCCAAAAAAATTGAGCACTAATCTGCATGCTTACCCCTTAAGCATAAATTCTTCCTCCTCCCAGTACAAATCTGCCCGCCTGCTGAAATCCCCCCATCCAAGCTCAAATCCTCTCTCTCTCTCCAAATCCCCCAAGCACAAATCGCCCCCCCCCCCCCCAAAAAAAAAAAATTATCCCCAGTACAAATCCTCTACCGCTCAAATGTCCTCTCCAAGAACAAATCATCTCCCCCCTATCCCCCCTCCTAGCACAAGTTCTCCCCCCATCCCCCCTTCTAGCACAAATCCTACACCCCAAATTTCCCCCTCCTAGCATAAATACCCCCAACCATCCCTATTAGCACAAATACACCCTCCCCCCACCCACACAAAAAAAATTCCCCATTCTACCACAGATTGTCTCCACCATAACACCACTTCTAGAACCCCCCCCCCTCTCCTAGCACAAATTATCCCCCCCCCTAGTACAAATCCTACACCACAAATTTCCCCTTCTAGCCTAAATACCCCCAATCATCCCTATTAGCACAAATCCCCCCCGCAAAAAAAAATTCCCCATTCTACCACAGATTGTCTCCACCATAACACCTCTTCTAGAACCCCCCCCCCCTCCTCCTAGCACAAATTATCTCCCCTCCTACCACAAATCCTACACCCAAAATTTCCCCTCCTAGCCTAAATACCCCCCAATCACACCTATTAGCACAACTCCCCCCCCCCAAAAAAAAAAGTTCCCCCTTCTAGCACACATTGTCGCCACCATATCACCTCTTCTAGCACAACCCCCCCCCCCTCTTAGCACAAATCTTCTTCCACCATCCCCCACCCAACACAAATTCTCTTCCACCCCCACCCCCCCCCCCCCGATTCTCTGTACTGGAACAATTATGAAACCTTTAAAATTCCCCCTCCCACCACAAATCTTCTCCCAATCTCCTCAAGGCCCCCCCCCCTCACATGATACCACAGTGCCCCAGGCAGCCGCCCCTCCTGCCCACCCGTTGTCCCAGCCCTGCTTGCAGCTGTAAGCGTTCTCTATAGTTTACCACCCTTTCTGATATACAGGTGATATTAGATACTCCCCTATCTGATGGAAAAAAAAAATGTCAGCTATACTTTTCCTGCTTACTCACCTTTCCTTCTCCAGCCTGTTTGGGCATTGAAGGAGCAACTGCATATTGATGAGGATACCCCAATGCTTGCAGTGTTAAGGTGGTCATACACAGATTACATTTTGGCCCTATTTCTGCTGAACCGCTCAAAATGTCCTTCGTACATAGCCCTGTCAGTCCTATCACACTCAACAAAAGTTGATTCCTTTCAATTAAATTTTGTTGATGAAACCAGATGGAAAATTCCTGGCCAATAAGAGCAGATACAGGCACATCAAACATCCAATCAGATGCAGGCACTGTTCAGGCATTATTATTTTATTATCTTTATTACAGGTACTTATATAGCACCATCAGTTTACGCAGCTCTTTACATATACTGTATATTGTACATTCACATCAGTCCCTGCCCTTAAGGAGCTTGGAATCTAAGGTCCCTCAGTCCCGGTTCACACTGGTACGCTGTGCGATATCGCATGTGATGTCTGTGCAATGCAAGTTCAGCCATACAGATTGTATGCATGTGTGTGTGCTGAAGATCTAGTTGCTTTCATTCCCTAACGATGCCCCCTGTCACTGAATACAGCTCTATCTTCCTTACATTCACATGGCCAAAAATATTGGCACCCCTGCATTTCTGTCAGATAATACACCACTTCACCCAGAAAATTGTTGCAATTACAAATATTTAGGCATTCTCATGTTTATTTCTTTTGCTTGTATTGGTATGATACAAAAAAGTGGAGAAACAAAAAGCCAAATCCGACACATTTCACGCAAAACTCCAAAAATGGACTGGACAAAATTATTGGCACCCTCTATTTCACTCCCCCCCCCTTTGCAAGCTGGTCACGCCCCCCTGCAGGGCACGCGCGGCGCGTTCTGTGATCACCCGAGTCAATTAGACTCGGGTGATCACAGATCGGAGTAAGGGGTCAATCCCAACCCCTTACCACGTGATCAGCTGTCAGCCAATGACAGCTGATCACGTGATGTAAACAGAGGATCGGTAATTGTTTTTTTTTTTTTTTCTTCTCACGCTGACAACGTGACAACGTGGATGCTAAGCCCCTTACTTTTTTGTTGTATTCTTTAGATATAGGAACAGCCTGGTCAGTCAGCCTCAGACTACTTACTAGTTATTTTTCAATAACATCCAACATAAGTTGCTAGAAAAGGTTATTTTTCAAAATTTAAAAAAATTCAAAAAGCAAAAAAAAAAAAAGCCATCTTAGTCTTCTCTAATAAGCCTGCATCCCTGTTGATCTTTTTATTGTAAAAGATGGTGAACGGCGTGCGCATTCGTGAAGGAGATGGAGTCAGCTCAAAAGACAATTAAACAACAATTTGCATCTGATTTTTACGGAAAGTCATTGTATTCAATCCCCAACTTACCTGCCGTGCGTTTCTGTCCCACTTTTTGTCCCACAGCGCAGATGTGGCGGAGGCCAAAGCTGCAAAACGCAAGGAAGATTTTATCAGGATTTAAAAGCTATAATTTACAGATCGTCTGCGGACTCACCGCCTTATGCTTTTCTCTCTCAGTTTGATACTTTATCATAATTGACGGAAAGAAAATGCACTTTATAAAGCACTGAGTGCGAGGGAGATGACTCAAAGAATCAGGAATCCATGAAAAGTATACTTAGCAAAGGTTCTACAGGAACGAGAATTAAAACAGATGAGCACAGGATGTCGCTTGAAGTGGACTTGTGGTGACCATTTAACCACTTCAGCCCCCGGAAGATTTTACCCCCTTCCTGACCAGAGATTTTTTTTTTTTTTTGCGATTCATCATTGCGTCGCTTTAACTGACAATTGCGCAGTTGTGCGAAGTTGTGCCTAAAAAAAAATAGATGATCTTTTTTGCCCACAAATAGAGCTTTCTTTTGGTGGTATTTGATCACCTCTGCGGTTTTTATTTTTTGCTCTATAAACAAAAAAAGAGCGACAATTTGGAAAAAAACGCTTTTTTTAACTTTTTGCTATAATAAATATCCCCCAAAAATTTATTAAAAAAAATGTTTTTTTCCTCAGTTTAGGCCGATATGTATTATATCTTGGTAAAAAAAAAAAATCGCAGTAAGCGTATATTGATTGGTTTGTGTAAAAGTTATAGCGTCTACAAAATAGGGGATAGATTTATGGCATTTTTATTATTATTTTTTTTTTAGTAGTAATAGCGGTGATCTGCGATTTTTATCGGGATTATTATCTCACTCTCTCACTCCATCTCTTCCACTCCTCCCCAGTAGGGCTGACCCCAGCCCCCCCTGCCCCCTGCCAATTCAAGTTGGGGATTGGTCAAGGCTCCTTAAAATACCCCAGGCAGCTTCACCCCTCCTCTCCTTCTAACACCTTCTAGAAAGAAGAGGGAGGGGACAGTGATGCTGCCTGCGAGTCACCAGCTGCTGCCCTGAGCCACTCCCAGTCCAGAATGAAAACAAGCAGGCCTAGTCACCAGCCAGACCTGCCCAAATGTTCCCACTCTGACAGAAAATCCTTACTCTGGCACCTCCCTAACTAGAGGGTGTGATAGATAGATAGAAAGATAGATAGAAAGATAGAAAGATAGATAGATAGATAGATAGATAGATAGATAGATAGATAGATAGATAGATAGATAGATAGATAGATAGATAGATAGATAGATAGATAGATAGATAGATAGATAGATAGAGCTACACCCTATGTTCAGAAACTGCATCCTAAAGTTGTTTTTTATGGACTTCATCTGGTTTTGGACATTCTACTTAGATTTTTTTTTTTTTGGCACATACTATAGTGGGACTCAACGTTTTAAGTACTGGTCTCTGAATATTTGTTTTTTTGCACTAGTACTTTATATTACACAGATCTTGAATGACTAATAAATATTTTGCACATATTGATTTGTATCACATAATTCATGAATTCTTGAATTTTTAAATTGATATTTTATATATATGGAGTGCATTTTATATTTATGTATTTGTAGGACCCTCTAACAATGGGTAGGTGCGAGTATAGGATTTTTTACTAGGGAAACTGTCAGCATAGGTAAATTTGGGCAGGCTTGTGCTTTGAGCTAGGCCCATCTGTTTTGATCTGGGGGGCTGGGATTGGTTAGTGTAGCAATGGGTGTGACCAAATGTGCTCTAGTTCTGAGGCACCTCCCCTGCTTCCAGGGAGAATGTTCTGAAAGAGGAGCAGGGCCTGGAACTGCAGTGGCAGGCAGCTCATGTGGGAGTCCTGACCAATCCCCAACTGGTATTGGCAGGGGGCGGGCCTCCTATATAAGCTGAGGTAGCATATCACTGGGAGGAGTTGTCGGCTGGGTGAAGTGGAGAATGGAGTACTAGACAGCAGCAGGAGGGCACCCCCATCTGGGGGGGGGGGGTAGGGTTGCCACCTTTCCTTCAAGTCAAACCCAAACACTTTAGCGGCGCACAGCAATATTTTTTTATAGTATAAACTATACATATATTTTACAATTAACATTTCTAATCTTATGAGTCCCCTTTACATCTGAATCCACAAAGTTCCCCTTTTACATCTGAAGCTGTAGAGTTCCCCTTTTACAACTGAACTCACAGAGTTCCCTTATACTGTAAGGGGGGACTCTGCAGACTCTGATGTAAGGGAGAACGCTGGGGACTCTAGCATATGGGATGCTCTGGGAACCCTGGGAGCACTGAGAACTCTAATGCACGGAGAGGACTCTGATATAAGGTGGAAAACTTTGGCCTCTGGTGTAAAGGGGAACTCTGATGTAAGGGGTGCTATGAGAACTCTGATTTACCTTAGTGGGGATGGATGGTGAGCTCACTCACCCCTTGGCAGTCAGCACCTCTCATCCAGATGTATGAGGCTGCTGGACTTCAAATTTCCGGCCCGCACTTTTTTCTGAGGAGTGTGGGCAGACACAGAGGGGTAGGGGCGGGAGAAAAAAAGGAGCAGATCGAGCCCTCTCTCCTCTCCTGTCTGTGTGTGGAGGGGGATTGTTAGTGCTGGATTTGGGCAGCCTGAAAGAGTAACAGACACTCTCAGTTTAGACACCTGCGGCCAGCAACCCTGCGGGGAAGCCATAGTCTGGTCTGAATAATGTGTCCGGGTTTCAGGCAGTCTTAAACCTGGACGCATGATTCCAAACCCGAACTGTTCGGGTGAATCCCGGACAAGTGGCAACCCTAGGGGGGGAGCGCCGAATCGCAGGAGGAGGCCCGGGGAGAGCTGTGAGGGAACATCACTTTTACACGCTCATTAGTGACGTCCTCATCACGGTCATTGATGAGGAACTCCTGGAGCAGAGGGGCAGGTGAAGCTGTCAGAACGTACGGTCTGGTTACGTTCTCCATCAAGGACTCGGAAAAGAGAAAGGTCGGTAAGTGTACCACAGTGGAGGGCTGGATGTGCCAGGAAGTCTGTGAGGGAACTTCACTTTAACACGGTCATTAGTGAAGTCCTCATCATTACAGGGTCATTGATGAGGAGTCCTGGATCAGAGGAGAGACTGTGGAGAATATTGTCAAATCGATGTGGCCTGTTGGCTCAGGATTTGCAAGCTGGGCTGGCTGGGAACAGTAGTCCACCGTTCAGAACAGGCTTTTAAACTACTAGGCCTCCGGCGAGAGGTACTGCAGGCCTCTGGCCTAGTAGAGCAAGCAACCAGAGCCAGCAAGAGGAACTATTCAGAGTGGGTTAATTAATGAGGAATTCCTGGGAGCAATAGCATACCTCCCAACTTTTTGAGATGGGAATAAGGGACACCTATCAGCAAAAGTATGCAGGCATAGGACACACCCCTTGCCACCAGGGCCGGTACAAGGGGTGGGCGAGAGGGGCGGGTGCCCTGGGCGGAGTGTGAGAGGGGGCGGATTTCTCCCATTATCTTGGTAACTGTGAAGAAACAGACTGATTTCTCCCGTCCGTAGGATAGGAGAATCAGTCTGTAACTTGTGAGACTTGTGGCTGAAGCTGTGTAAGAGTGTCTGACTGTGACACTTATACAGCCCAGCGAACACATCACCCCCCCCCCCCCTCACTGACAGGAGATCAGGGAGGAATACAGCTTTCCTCCTCCTCCTCCTCCTCCCACCTCTGCTCCTTCAGTGACTTCCCGCCCCGCCCCGTGTTCTGCCGAGAAAGTTCCTCTCGGCGGATAAGGACCCCCATCTACTGCGCAGGCGCAGCGCCTGCGCAGTAGGAACCGGCGGAAATAGCCGAAGCTAAATACAGAACAAATCAGCTGTACACGGCGCCTGTGAGGGGGCCCCTTGCGGGCACAGCTTCGCTGCACTCGGCACTGGTTGTACCCAATTTGATCGATCAACTTGGTACATTCAGCCTACCCATTAATGGTTCTAATCTCAGCCAGTTCTCGCTAAAACAGCTGAGATTTAACCACTTGCTTACTGGGCACTTAAACCCTCCTCCTATCCAGACCAATTTTCAGCTTTCAGCGCTGGCGCACTTTGAATGACAATTACGCGGTCATACAACACTGTACCCAATTGACATTTTTATCATTTTTTCCCACAAATAGAGCTTTCTTTTGTTGGTATTTGATCATCTCTGTGGTTTTTATTTATTGTTAAAAAAAAATGTAAAAAGACCGAATTAAAAAAATTAAAAAAAAATGTTATTATATTTTGTTATAAAATTTTAAACAGGTCATTTTTCTCCTTCATTGATGTGCGCTGATGAGGCGGCACGGATCAGTTACACTGATAGGCAGCACTACTAGGTGGCATTGATAGGTGGCACTTGTGGGCATTGATAGGTGGCACTGGTGGGCACTGTGAGGTGGCAATGGCAGGTGGCACAGGTGAGGCATAATTGTCTCTTCCTCTTCAGGACCGATGTCCCTTGCAGATGAGCCAGTGATCAGCTTTTTTTTCTCCTCGCGCTGTCAGCGCGAGGAGAAAAAAACAAAAAACAATCACAGAGCTTTTGTTTTGATCATGTGATCAGCTGTCATTGGCTGACAGCTGATCACATTGTAAGGGGCCGAGACTCAGTGACTCGGTGATCACAGCGCGCACAGGGCACGTGCACTCCTGGAAATTCAGGTCCGCGCTGTGGCCGTCATTCAGCTATAGCATGGATGTCAAGAGGTTAAACTATCTTAGTCTTCGCTCTTGGGCAGCCCATACATTGATCACTTTTTTCATTCAACTATTAGGTTGAATGAAAAAAAAAAAAAATGTTCCAATTCCCCCATCTACACATTCCAGGTGGAAGGGGGAATCCTCCCACTGTGGACCAGTGGTGGAATCCATTGTGGTGGTGTATAGAGCCAAAAAGATTAGAATTGTGTCAATGTCCCAATATTTATGGACCTGACTGTACATATAATTAAAAGGTGTGAGTGAACTCTGTTTCTATCACAATAAACCTAATTGAATTTGTATTGTTTTAAGTATATCCTTGTTTTAAAATGACATTGATTCTTTCTTAAAAATGGGGGGGGGGGGCGCAGTTTGCCATCTTTGCCCTGGGCACCAAATGGCCTTGTCCCAGCACTGCTTGCCACACCCTCTTAAAGGAGAATTGTACAAAAAAAAAACAAGATTGTTTAAACCCACAAGTGCTTTTTTTAACCACTACTATTCCTTTATATTGGCTTTTGGAATTTACAAATGCAGCGATTTAGAAATCAGATGAAAGGTTTAGCGCTGGAAAACACTTTTTGATAGATAAAAAGTGCATTTTATATACAGCTATATAGATCAGACCAAAATGAGAGATACATGAGGAGGAATGAGGGACAGAGGGACATTGCTCCAAATTAGGGACAGTCCCGCGAAATCCGGGACAGTTGGGAGCTATGCAATAGTCTGCAGGGGTTATGCAGAGGAGGAGCAATAGTCTGCATGTTGATGCAGGAAGAGGACTGTAGTTATTAAACATGTGCATTTTTCCTTCAGGCTCAACCTATGTGCTAATGTATACAATGTCTAAATGTGATGGCAAAATGATCTGTTCTATGGGCATCCAATATACCCCTTTCCCCAACCAAGTTGTACCCCCAATAAACAAAAACAATACAAAGCAAATGACTGTTTATTGTCTCAGAGGTGATATATGGAGGTCTGGCAGCAGGGTGATATGGTGGATGTTTGTTACTAGTGGCAACTACACTGCTACATATTTTATATTTATTTGGCACATGAATTAGTCATTACTTATTTAGGTTGTTTTTGGTTTAATATTGGAACTCACCTCCTACATTATATATGATTATTTTATCATTATTTATTATTATTATTTTTTTTTTTTTTCATTATACAGTGAAACCTTGGTTTGAGAGTAACTTGGTTTAAGAGCGTTTTGCAAAACAAGCAACATTTTTAAATAAACTGTGACTTGATATACAAGCGACGTCTTGATATACAAGTAGCGTCAAGTCACAACTGAGTATAAAAGAGAAGAGAGGCGCCTCTAAGTGTAGTATTATGGTTACATTTGATGAAGGTACAACATTTGGCAACATATTGCTCCACTTAGAGGCGCCTCTCCTCTTTTTTATACTCTGGAGCTCCTGCTGGATTTTCCTTCTAATCCCCTTGTGGAGGCTTCCATGTGTGGATGGACATTTTATGGTTACACAACCTGGTCACATTGCGATAATCTTTTTATATGGACTATAAACTGAAAGACCTATGAATAAATGGTTGTGGAACGAATCAATTGAGTTTCCATTATTTCTTATGGGGAAGTTTGCTTTGATATACAAGTGCTTTGGATTACAAGCATGTTTCTGGAACGAATTGTGCTCGCAATCCAAGGTTTTACTGTATATCATTATTTTCAGTGGTTTTTTTTTGTATAATATATAAAAGAACCGCGCTAATTCTTTAGCGCGGTTCTTTTATATATTGTACCTATTTAATTATATACCTGAGAATTAGAACTGCAGCTTGGAGGTGTAGGGAAGCGCAGTAATTAAATTTTTTTTTTTTTTTATATACTTTATGTGAGGCAGCAAGGTTTGATTTAATTTTGAATTATTGGTATGTATTGGTGGTTTTTAGGTTTAGTATTTTTGTCACGTTGATTTGATTTTGATTTGATTTGATATGGGATTTGTATTGCGCCGAATGCGCTCCGTTGGTGCACAGGTCTATTATGTACTACTCCTAAAGTTGGTGTTTGGTCCCACGCATTTCAGATAAAAGCTCCGCCCCCTTCTATGACCAAAACGCTAAGCAGTGCAGAAGAATGATTGCCATGTATCCTATGCGATATAAAGTGACATTAGGTGAATTGCTGTCCAGAGATCCGGGTTACAAGCGCCGCAAAGAGCAATCACAGAAACCGTCCGGCGTCTCCTCGACGGCTCACAGAGAAATGAGATCTAAATTGCAAAGCAGGCTTATGTGCCAGCCCCTCCGCACTCCAGTCTCCCGCTATCATTTTGTCATTTTCCGTCTACCGCATGCAAGACAAGCGGATGCGCCAGCCCGCGCATCTTCCCCATAGAAAATGTCATTAAAAAAAACCACCAGCTCCGGTGTAATCCGTGGAAAATGGCATCTATCCCCTCCACAAAGCCGCTTTCGGAATATTGCTTTTTCTCTGCGCTGGTACAACTATAGCAATAATAAGACATTTATTGGGCAGAAATGGACTGAATTTTTATGACTCATAAGAGTGAGAGTATTTACAAGGCTAATCCATTCTCCCTGCGCCGAGGCTGTCGGAGGAAAAAAAAAAAAAAAAAGTCTGTTTTGTGTTGAACATCAATTTCTATGCGCAGCATTTGTTCCATAACAAACAGAGGTGCTCATTTTCCTAAACAATCGCGAGAGTCACGCTGGCAGGAGCCAGTAGACAACTGCGGAATGACGATTTGTTTAAAAAAAAAAAAAAATCACACACAAATAAAGCAATATATTGAATGCTGTAAGTCTCTCACAGATGGGATGTACTTAAAATTTACACAAAGAAAAAACGGAAAATTGTATCATACTTACCGTAATTTTCCTTTCCTGGTGCCTATCCATGGCAGCATACTAGTGATAGAGCTCCGCCTCGACTCCTCCCTCAGGACCAGTGAATAGCATAAATTAAAGACGTAGTCCCTCCCCCAACATTCTCCGTAAAAATAGAATACCGAGGGTGGGAGCGTATGCTGCCATGGATAGGCACCAGGAAAGGAAAATTACGGTAAGTATGATACAATTTTCCGTTTTCCTGGTGCCTCCATGGCAGCATACTAGTGATAAATAACTAGCTGACACGGGTGGGATAATGCTTAACAATAAATGTTTAATTAGAATGAGACATCGCAGCCTGAACTGCCCTTCTCCCGAACTCAACCGTTGTGAGAGCTCCTGGGTCGATACGGTAGTGTCTGAGGAAAGTATTGCGAGAAGACCAGGTGGCGGCCCTGCACACCGTCTCTAATGACACGTTAGCCCTTGCTGCCCAGGAGGTTGAGACTGCCCTTGTGGAATGAGCACTCACTCGGGATGGAGGTTCCATATTCTTTATCCTGTAGGCCTTCTGGATTAGCTTTACCACCCAAGATGCCAGAGTTCTGATGGAAGCTTCTTTGCCCCTGTATTTGCCGAATGGAACAATGAAGAGACTATCCGAGTTCCTGAAGGATCTAGTGGCCTCTAGGTAGGCTCTGAGCACTCTGGATATGTCCAGCTCGTGACATGATCCTGAATTTGCTTCAGCAAATACCGGTAGTGCCCAGGGCTCCAAAAGGTGGCTTGGAGTAGTGACCTTAGGTGTGAACCCCCGAAGGGGACGAAGTTCTACTCTATAAAAAAGAGATGTGGTCATCACCTATTCCCAACGAGTGGAGTTCTGAGATCCTTCTACCAGATGTAATGGCTAACAGAAAAACCGTTTTCAGTGTTATGTTCCATATTGTCAGTTGTTCCACTGGGGTAAATGGATGGTCAGAGAGGACTTCAAGCACCAGGGATAAATCCCACTTGGGAAAAGACCGTCTGGCAGGTGGCCGGATCTTCAGCACTCCTCTGAGGAAAGTGACTACTAAGGGCTCTTCCGCCCATCTTTTATTTGTTGCGGCAGAAATTGCTGCTACTTGTACTTTGAGAGAACTTAGGCCAAGACCCAGATCAAGTCCTGATTGGAGGAAGCCGAGAACACCTGATGTAGAAGGAGAGATTGGATTAAACTCATTTGAGGCAGCAAATGACAAGAACTTGTCCCATATTCTAGAATATATAGCATTGGTTGCTGGTTTCCTGGCTCCCAGGAGGGTTGTTATGACCCCTGGGGAGCATCCTAGGGACTCGAACCTTCGCCTCTCAACCTCCAGATTCGAAGGTTCAGCTTCTGAGGGTCTGGATGAATTAAACTGCCCTGCGTCAGAAGTTGAGGGAAAGGATGGATCCTGATTGGAGAGCTCACACTGAGATGCATAGCTAGAGGAAACCAAGGTCTCTTCGGCCAATATGGGAGTACTGCCAGTACCTGGACTGTTTCTCTGAGAAGTCTCAGGAGGAACTTGAATATTAATGGCCGGGGAGGGAAGGCATATGCGGTGGTGAACCTCCAGGGGCATGACAGGGCATCTACTTCCTCCGCTTGCGTATACGGAAGGCGAGAGAAGAACCTGGTCAGTTTTGTATTCCCCGGGGTGGCAAATAGGTCTACTTGAGGGGGATCCCAGAGGCTGGCAATCTGATGGAAGACCTGGGGATGAAGAGCCCACTCGTTGTTGTTCAAGAATTTCCTCGACAACGTGTCTGCTTCCGTGTTCAACCTTCCCGGGAGATACATCGCCCTGAGGTCTGGGACGTTCTTCTCTGCCCAGAGCATAATCGGCTCCACTTCCCTGAGGAGTGATGTGCTGCGAGTGCCCCCCTGCCTCTGCAGGTATGCGACAGCTGCCCTGTTGTCCAGGCATAGAAGTACTCTCTGGCCCCTGACCTGAGAAGCCAATGAAGTTAGTGCCAAGAATGCTGCTCTCATCTCCAGTATGTTGGATACTACTCCCTGGGTGGAGCAGGACCATCTCCCCTGTATCCTGGTATCCCCGCAATGGGCTCCCCAGCCCTGTCCACTTGTGTCGGACGTAACTGTGATCCAGAAGAGGGAACCCAGATAGCGAGGTTTTGAGAGGTTTTCCGGCAGAGTCCACCAATGAAGGCTTCTGCGCATTGCTCCCGTCAGCAGAATTGTCTGAGAGAGTTGCTGTTTCTTCCACTGCGCCAAGAAACCCGTCTGAAAATACCTCAAATGCCAATGGGCCCAAGGAATCATCGGTATACAGGCAGACATTGTGCCAATGAGGCTCAGGCATTGCGACGCCGTTAGATACCGGCTCGCAATGGTTTTGACCATCTTCTGGATAATAATCCTCATCTTCAGGGATGGTAATGACACTGTCCCCTCCCGGGTGTTGAACATCGCACCTAGATAGATCATCCGCTGTGTAGGTGCCAGCTGACTCTTCTCTGAGTTTATCAACCATCCTAGTTCTCTCAGAGACTGGAGAAGGATGTCTCGGTGATACACCAACTGACCCGGACTGCTTGCTAGGAGGAGGATGTCGTCCAAATAGTGGTATATCCTCAAACCCCTCTCCCGCAGGGGAACCAAAGCGGATATTAGAATTTTGGTGAACACCCTGGGGGAGGTGCACAGCCCAAAGGGCAGGGCTTGGAACTGCAGGTGGATCCGACCTACTGCAAATCTGAGATACTTCTGAAAGGCAGGTAGAATTGGCACGTGTAAGTACGCATCCTGCAGATCGATTGATATCATCCAATCTGTTGGCTGTACTGCCTGAATAATTGTTTGTAGAGACTCCATCTTGAAGCTTTCTGGGTGTATGTGCCTGTTGAGTCTTTTTAGATCGATCACAGGCCTCCATCCACCCGTTCTCTTTGGAACCAGAAATAGAGTGGAATAGAAGCCTGCGAAGCGCACCGCCAAAGGAACCGGCACAGCTGCTCCCTGAAGTTGGAGTGACGATACGAATTGTCTTAGGGCTTGAGCCTTCAGCAGAGAGGATGGAATTTCCGTTCGCGTGAACGAATTTTGAGGTGGAGGATGAGAGAAACTCCAAAAGTGTCCCCATTGGATTGTTGAGAGAACCCAGGGATCCTGGCATTTGCTGGCCCAGACTGGAAGAAAGAATTTTAGTCTGGCTCCCACCGGGAGTGTCTGGGCTAATCTGGCGTCAAAAGGACTGCTTCTGCTCATGTGGAGTCTGAGGGGCCTTCGACTTTCTGCCCAAGAAAGATGCCTGAGTGCCCCTCCAGGGTCTTCTGCCGTCTCTGAACTGCCTTGCTTGTCTGAAATCTCTAGGGTTTGACTGGCGGAACCTGGAAGAACCCCCTCTGGATCTTCGCATCCTTCTGTCTTGGGGGAGCATACCTGACTTTCCTCCTGACAGCCTAGATATGGCTTTATCCATTTTGTCTCCGAATAATGCCTTCCCGTCGAACGGGATTTTGCACCAATTTTGTTTGGACGCCAAATCCGCCGTCCATGGTTTTAACCACAAGGCCCTTTTTGCCATTACTGAGTGCAGCATAGATCTTGCTGAACACCTAATCGTGTCAATAGCTGCTACTCCAACGAAGTCTGCTGACAATCTAATTTCTTCCAGAGCTTTAATTATGTCTTCCTTGGGGACATCCTGGCGTAGAGCTGTTTCAATGTTATCCGTCCAAGCTCTAATGGCATTAGATACGGAGGTGAGGGCGATCGCTGGCTTACATGCCGCTCCTGCAGCTAAATAGCTCCTCTTGAGATCTAGATCGATTCTTCTGTCGAGAGGATCCTTGAAAGAAGCGGAATCTTCCATAGGCAGGGTAATATTCTTTGCGAGTCGCACCACTGATGCGTCTACCACTGGCATGGAGTTCAGTGACTGTGTTCCCGACTCCGGTAGGGGATACAATTTATTGAAACGGCCCAATGACAGTTTTTTATCAGTTCTTGACCATTCGTTTTGAATGATTTGCGTAATTTCTCCCATCAAAGGGAAGAAAGCCTGTTTCCTTTTGAGGAATGGGAAGTAGCTTTTTGCTTCCTGGGGAGGTTCTTCAGTATCCTCCCAAGCTATTGCGGCTCTTACTGCCTGGATGAATGGCTTTACCAATGAATGGCTGAAGCCGGAAGGATCTGACTCATCTGACGAATCGCCCGAAAGGTCTTCAGGTGGGGAATCTCTGGCCAGTCGGCCTGATGGAGGTAGAGGCGTACTGGCTGCGGAGGGACCAGGAAGAACAAGCTCAACATCCTGCGCCTGGGACGTCTGCGGGACTGGCTGGGCAGGAACCAAAGCCGCAAGCTCAGAGAAGGAGTCCTTCATAGTTCTTTTGAGCAGGTCCACCACCTGTTGGTTTTCTAACTCGCGGCTGGACGCATAGTCCGCGAAACAATCCTTGCAGACTACTTTATTTGGTAGCGGACTAGCCCCACAGGTCCAGCACTTCTTCTTTTTGTAGGATCTAGGAGAGGAGGACCGGTCCCGTCTTCTGGATCTTGATCTATGTCGCAAAGAATGAGACTCACGACTTGATGAGCGGGACCGTGGCGTGAAGAACGAGATCTGCGACTTGGGCTGTCGTCATCGCGGTGCCTTGAGGATTTTTCGGTCCTCTTGGAGTGGGCAGGGCTATGATTTTAAGAAAAAATCATGTCAGGCCAGTGAGCGCACTTTTTTTTTTTTTTTTTTTTATACTCACGTATAGGTGGTCCCATACCTAACGGAAGTGTGAGGATCTTTGTTGCGAGATGAATGGCTCATTGCGGAGTTGGGCATAAGGATCAGCTGCGGAAAATAGCAAGAAAAGGTAAGGAAAGAAAAAGAAGTTTTTTTTTTTTTTTTTTTTTAAATACTTACCACAGAGCAGCCTTTAGAGAAACCTAGCAGGGCACAGCTGAGGCGACTCTGACTGATAGCTCTCAAAGCTGACCTTAAATACCCTAGGGGTGGGTGGGGCAGTCCCATAAACACCCAGTCTCTCTCTCTTTTCGTTTTTTGTTTTTTTTTTTTTGAAAGAAAAGGGCAAAACTGGCCCTTTTTCCAGAGACCAAGATGGCCGCCGGAGCGCCGAGAGACCGCACAAGCGCCCGCGCATGCGCAGTAGAGCCGAGGACGTAAAGCCGAGAGAAAACACCTGACCAATGACGGCTGTAAGTTCCCCGGATCGCGCATGCGCAGTACGGCGGAGGGGACGCCGGACCGCGCTGCCGAAGGGAAAACAGAACACAAGGCCCCCCACAGCAGCAGGGCGACGGATGTCGATCCTAAAGGCCACAGCATGACAGAAACATAACAGGTATCTAAACAAAAGGAACTTCTTGCACCCTCTTCAGTGTATAATCTCTTTTCATTAAGGGAAGAAAGGGGAGGACAGAAAAAGGGAAGAGGGGAGGGAAAGACATATGCATCTTCCTTTTCTTTTTTTTTTTTTAAATGAGAAATGGAAAAAAATGAAAAATCACAAGCCTGAAAGGATGGGAGCTGATCCTTTTGCGACTCCTTTTGCCTTCATCATAGGATATGGTGGCAGACTGCGTTCCTGTGAGGAAACTCTGCAAGAAGACCCCAACAGATCCACAGAGGGGTTCCCAGTCTTATCAGCGCTGTGAGCGGCCCAAGAACAGGGACTGCGCACGGGAAAGGCTAAACCCGGCGGACGCTGCCGACTGCAGAGGTATGGACATACTGCTACTCTTCACCAGCACAAGAGGTATGAGGAAAAAAAGGAGAATGTTGGGGGAGGGACTACGTCTTTAATTTATGCTATTCACTGGTCCTGAGGGAGGAGTCGAGGCGGAGCTCTATCACTAGTATGCTGCCATGGAGGCACCAGGAAATATATTTTTTTCTTCCCTTTCGCTGCCTGTAATTGTGCCGTAATCATTGCGGAATGTTGGATAAACAAGCAGCGTCTCAGTTAAAGGTTTGTTATGTGTTTTTTTTAAAGCAGAACTCCGGACAAAAATAAAACAAAAGAAATAGCTCATTAAAACACCAAATAAAAAAACAGCTTTTGCTGCAATACCCTTAACCCACCGGGCCTCTTTTTGAGATTTGTTGTTTACAAGGTAAAATCTGTTTTTTGGGGGGTTTTTTTGCTAGAAAATTACTTAGAACCCCCAAAACATTATATATTTATTTTTTCAGACACCCTAGGGAATAAAATGACGGTCGTTGCAATACTTTATGTCACACCGTATTTGCGAGATTTTTTTTGTGGAAAAATACACTTTTTTGAATTAACAAATAAGACAACAGTGAAGTTAGCCCAATTTTTTTCTATATTATGAAAGATAATGTTACGCCGAGTAAATTGATACCCAACATGTCATGCTTCAAAAATTGCGCCCGTTCGTGGAATGGTGACAAACTTTGGCACTTAAAAATCTCCACAGGCGACGTTTCAAAATTTCTACAGGTTACCAGTTTTAAGTTACAGAGGAGGTCTAGAGCTAGAATTATTGCTCTCGCTCTAACGATCGCGGCGATACCTCACATGTGTGGTTTGAACACCGTTTTCATATGCGGGCGCGTCTTATGTATGCATTTGCTTCTGAGCGCAAGCTCGGCAGGACGGGGCACTTTACTTTGTTTTTGTTTTTTTCTTATTTATTTTACTGTTTATTTTTACACTGTCCTTTAAAAAAAAAATTGGGTCACTTTTATTCCTATTAAAACATCCCTTGTAATAGAAAAAAAGCAGGACCTCTTGAATATGAGATCTGGGGTCAAAAAGACCTCAGATCTCATATTTAGACTTAAAATACAATAAAAAATTTCCCCTTTAGGAGCCTTAGGCAGAAGTGACGTTTGATGTCGCTTCCGTTATCCAATGTTATGGAGCCGAGTGGGGGGCCACCTTTCCCTCACTCGACGTCCAGTCTCACAGGGGAGAGGACCTGATCATCTCCGCCGCTACCGACGGCTCCGATAAGCGCCGGAGATGACCGAAGCACGGCGGGAGGGGCACCTCTCCCTCTGCCGATAAAACTGATCTCACGGCGAATCCACTTTTACCTGAAAGCCAGCCGCCTGCCATTTAAGAGGATACCGGGGTTATGGCAGCTTTCCGCTGCCATAACAATGGTATTTCACGTCAAAGTACCGACGTATAACGGCGGCGGCTGGTCGTTAAGTGGTTAATCTGTAACCACAGTACTGCTTTTCCACCACTAGATGCAGTCAGTCTTCTGGGTTGAATGACAGCCAGCATCATTCAACCCACTTCCTGAAAGCCCATGCTGTCATCGACACTCCCTGAATGTGACTGGACAGTGAAGAAGAAGCAGCTCCCTCTCTGGCCTGTTCTCCAGTCAACATGCTCATTGTTAGCTAACTTGCTCCCCGTGCTGCTTCTTCTTTGCTCGGTCTGAGCTCTGCTGTACAGCAATAGCTCCCAACTGTCCCTGATTTCGAGGGACTGTCCCTGATTTGGAGCAATGTCCCTTATTCCTCCTCATTTGTCTCTCATGTTGGTCTGATCTATATAGATGTATATAAAATACACTTTTTTATCAAAAAGTGTTTTCTAGTGCTAAACCTTTCATCTGATTTCTAAATTGCTGCATTTGTAAATTCCAAAAGCCAATATAAAGGAATAGTAGTGGTAAAAAAAAGCACTTGTGGGTTTAACCAATCTTGGTTTTTTGTACAATTCTCCTTTAAGGGGGCGTGGCAGGAGGCGTGTCCTATGCCTGCATACTTTTGCTGATAGGTGTCTCTCATTCCCATCTCAAAAAATTGGGAGGTATGGTACAGCAACTGCATCCCGGGAGGTCACTGAAGACTGGAGGAGGAGTCAGGAGGAGACACAGTGAAGAAGCTCTGGCTGCTCTCTCTGGGTGCTGCTGCCGCGGCCAAAAAACGAGCAGAGGTGGGTGGACTCGGAGCGAAGGGCAGCACTGGGTAAAGGCCTTGCTCCTCATGGTTGCTAGATGTCAGGCAGGTCAGCCCTAGCAACCAGTTTGCCAATCTTCTATTAGGGTGGCTATGTGTCCTCATTTCATTCCAGGACACTGTATTGCCCCGGAATGAAGGTGCCTGGGACACGGGACACAAATGCGAATTGCGGGACAATCCCGGGCAATCCGGGACACGTGGGCACCCTAGTATATGGGTGCCTAGCTGACAAACTGTAGGTGCTGGCAAGCTACCCTAAGTTATTGTCTGGTGTGTGTAGCTGTGTGTGCGTATGTACAATAGTTTAAAGAATATGTAAACCCAACATTTCATATTTCTGATATGTGTCTGCTGTACCATGTCCTTGTATGAGAAAGTATCCTGTTCTCTTTGAATTGCTTCCTTTATGTGAAATCCCTGGTGATCTTGCCAGTTCCTCTGCTTTCCTACCAAAAGCTGACCACACTTTGCATGAGAACACAGCATGGTCAGTTATTTTTGGCTGAGCTGAGGACTCAGTCTGCTCTCCTCCAATGATCAGACTTGTGCTAAAACGCTCCCCTGCACAGCCATTCACAGGGAAGATCGGTGTCCTGCTGTTTCTACTCCCGCAGTTATCTGAGCTCCTATGCAGCTAAGAACACATGGTATGAGATCACTTATAAAAAATAAAAAAAGGGGGAAAGAAAGGTATTTAAAATGTTTGTTTTTTTTTTTTTTTTTTAGCTAGACACAAATGTTTATCCTTTCATGTCTTTTTTAAACTTAATGCGTTGTTTTACAAGATGAGGGTTCACATATACTTCAGGAACTAAAAGGGAGACTAACACTTTGATCCCAGGACATCGCCCAGGACACAGCATCTGGACCAGTACATACCTCCAAACTTTTTAAATTGGGAATGAGGGACACCTATCAGCAAAAGTATGCAGGCATAAGACACACCCCTTGCCACGCCCCCTTAAAGGAGAATTGTACAAAAAAAAAACAAGATTGGTTAAACCCACAAGTGCTTTTTTTTACCACTACTATTCCTTTATATTGGCTTTTGGAATTTACAAATGCAGCAATTTAGAAATCAGATGGAAGGTTTAGCACTGGAAAACACTTTTTGATAGATAAAAAGTGCATTTTATATACAACTATATAGATCAGACCAAAATGAGGGACAAATGAGGAGGAAAGAGGGACAGAGGGACATTGCTCCAAATCAGAGACAGTCCCTCAAAATCAGGGGCAGTTGGGAGCTATACCAGTGGTCGGTCGGGTAACCTGCAAACCCCCCCCCTTCCCCCCGTTCGGACGGTCGGTTGGTCACCAACCCCGCACTTACCCCCCGTCTAATTCTGGGTGGACGTCATATGACGGCCTCCCAGAACGACCGCTCTCGCTCACCCATAGGGGCGCGCATCGCGGCGATCGGTGATGTGTGTCAGTCTGACACACCGCTACACCGATCTCGGTAAAGAGCCTCTGATGGAGGCTCTTTGCCACGTGATCAGCCGCGTCCAATCCCAGCTGATCACGATGTAAACAGGGAGAGGCGTTGGTCGGCTTTTCCTCAATCGCGTCTGACAGACGCGAGTAGAGGAGAGCCGATCGGCTGCTCTCCTGACAGGGGGGGTCTGTACTGATTGTTTATCAGCGCAGCCCCCCTCGGATGCCCACCCAGGACCACCAGGATGCCGCCAGGACCACCAGGGATTGGCACCACACTGGACCACCAGGTATGCCACCCTAGACCACCAGGGAAATGCCAATCAGTGCCCAGGCAGCCGCCAATCAGTGCCCATCCCCAATGCCTGCCAGTGCCATCAGTGATGCCTATCAATGCCATCTATCAGTGCCACATATCAGTGCCATGTAGCAGTGCCACCTATCAGTGCCCAGCAGTGCTGCCTATCAGTGCCACCCATAAGTACCCATCAGTGCAGCCTTTCAGTGCCCACTGTCGCCTATCAGTGCCCATCAGTGCCACACATGAGTGCCCATCAGTGCCTCCTATCAATGCCAATCAGTGCTGCATATCAGTGCCACCCATCAATGCCGCCTACCAGTGCCCATCAGTGCCGCCTTATCAGTGCCCATCAGTGAAGGAGAAAATGTACTTATTTACAAAATTTTAGAACAGAAATAAAAGAAAAACTTTTTTTTTTCAGAATTTTAGGTCTTTTTTTATTTATTTAGCAAAAAATAAAAAACGCAGGGGTGATCGAATACCACCAAAAGAAAGCTCTATTTGTGGGAACAAAATGATAAAAATTCTGTTTGGGTACAGTGTAGCATGACCGCGCAATTGTCATTAAAACAGCGACAGCGCTGAAAGCTGAAAATTGGCCTGGGCAGGAAGGGGGGGGGGGGGTAAGTGCCCGGTATTGAGGTGGTTAAAAGGGTGCCATGACTAAACAAAGGCTGAGAGACATTACATTCATTAAAGGTTAATAGAGTACATGGCCATGCTACAAATATGTTGGCAGGTAATTTAGCTCACCTATCAGTATATCAGCGGCTTCCATAGCTGTGTGACCGCAGCCGCACTTCCTCCAGTAACAAAGTAAAATATCAAAACTTGTAAAACGGATCACATTCTCTTCTGAGCAAACCCGCCATTAAATAACAATCAGTTTTCCCATTTAATAAATTACCACCTAACATGACAAATCATACTTACTTTTCTCCTAATTTATCCCGCAGGTAAAACAAGGTGGTGAAGTTGTTCCCTTCTCTGCACAAATTATCTCCATTTCATGTCAGGATTGATTAATTGCTCCTGAAACGTCTTACTTTTCTTGTTCTGTTAAATAGCTTTCCTTTCTCTTCTATCTCCGAGTGTGATCCAGACATCATTATCTGCCACTATTAAATATTACTCAAATATAAATGATCATCAACATGGAGAAATCAATTTTATGCAAGAGTGATTCTTACAATATTGTGTCAGGAACAAAAATGCTGCTTCACCTTTTTTGGGGGGAAAAAAAAAAAAAGAGAGACAGAGAGACAAAGTCGAAGAAACTGCATCCTTGTCCCAAGTCTGTTCAAATGTTTAAAGTAGCTGTAAACCTAAATCACTACAATCTCATATAAACGTTAACATGTAAAAGTGTATGTAAAGGCAACGCTTGTTTCTTAACCACTTGCCACCTGGGCCAATTCTGACTACTGACAACTTTGCCCGGGTGGCGAAAATTAAAATTACTTAGAACCCCTAAATAATATATACAATATCTCACAAAAGTGAGTACACCCCTCACATTTTTGTAAATCTTTTCTTCTATCTTTTCATGTGACAACACTGAAGAAATGACACTTTGCTACAATGTAAAGTAGTGAGTGTACAGCTTGTATAACAGTGTAAATTTGCTGTCCCCTCAAAAGAACTCAACACACAGCCATTAATGTCTAAACCGCTGGCAACAAAAGTGAGTACACCCCTAAGTGAAAATGTCCAAATTGGGCCCAAAGATTCAATGTTTTGTGTGGCCACCATTATTTTCCAGCACTGCCCTAACCCTCTTGGGCATGGAGTTTACCCAGAGCTTCACAGGTTACCACTGGAGTCCTCTTCCACTCCTCCATGACGACATCACAGAGCTGGTGGATGTTAGAGACCTTGCACTCCTCCACCTTCCGTTTGAGGATGTCCCACAAATGCTCAATAGGGTTTAGGTCTGGTCCATCACCTTTACCCTCAACTTCTTTAGTAAGGCAGGGGTCGTCTTGGAGGTATGTTTGGAGTCGTTATCATGTTGGAATACTGCCCTGCGGCCAAGTCTCTGGGGATCATGCTCTGCTCAGTATATCACAGTACATGTTGGCATTCATGGTTCCCTCAATGATCTGTAGCTCCCCAGTACCGGCAGCACTCATGCAGCCCCAGACCATGACACTCCCACCACCATGCTTGACTGTAGGCAAGACACACTTGTCTTTGTACTCCTCACCTGGTTGCCGCCACACACGCCTGACACCATCTGAACCAAATAAGTTTATCTTGGTCTAATCAGACCACAGGACATGGTTCCAGTAATCCATGTCCTTAGTCTGCTTTGCTTCAGCAAACTGTTTGCGTGCTTTCTTGTATATCATCATTAGAAAAGGCTTCCTTCTGGGATGACAGCCATGCAGATCAATTTGATGCAGTGTGCGGCGTATGGTCTGAGCACTGACAGGCTGACCCCCCACCCCTTCAACCTCTGCAGCAATGCTGGCAGCACTCATACGTCTATTTCCCAAAGACAACCTCTGGATATGATGCTGAGCACGTGCACTCAACTTCTTTGGTCGACCATGGCGAAGCCTGTTCTGAGTGGAACCTGTCCTGCTAGGTTACTGTATGGTCTTGGCCACCGTGCTGCAGCTCAGTTTCAGGGTCTTGGCAATCTTCTTATAGCCTAGGCCATCTTTATGTAGAGCAACAATTCTTTTTTTCAGATGCTCAGAGAGTTCTTTGCCATGAGGTGCCATGTTGAACTTCCAGTGACCAGTATGAGAGAGTGAGAGCAATAACACCAAATTTAACACACCTGCTCCCCATTCACACCTGAGACCTTGTAACACTAACGAGTCACATGACACCGGGGAGGGAAAATGGCTATTGGGCCCAATTTGGACATTTTCACTTAGGGGTGTACTCACTTTTGTTGCCAGCGGTTTAGACATTAATGGCTGTGTGTTGTTATTTTGAGGGGACAGCAAATTTACACTGTTATACAAGCTGTACACTCACTACTTTACATTGTAGCAAAGTGTCATTTCTTCAGTGTTGTCACATGAAAAGATAGAATAAAATATTTACAAAAATGTGAGGGTGTACTCATTTTTGTGAGATACTGTATACACACCGGTATATATTTTTTAGTAGAGGCCCTATAGAATAAAATGGTGGGTGTTGCAATTTTTTATGTCACATGGTATTTGCGCAGCGATTTTTCAAATTTTGGGGGGGAAAGTAACACTTTCATGAATTAAAAAAAAAAAAAAAAAACTAAAGTTAGCCCAATTTTTTTTGTATAATGTGAAAGATGATATTACGCTGAGTAAATAAATACCTAACAGATCACACTTTGAAATTGCATCTGCCCGTGGAATGGCGGCAAACTACGGTGCTTAAAATTCTCCATAGGCAACGCTTTAAACGCTCCCAAACCGCCACTGCCCATTGCAATGAATGGGCAGCGCTTTCAAAGCTCCTGAAAAGCGCTTTAGAAGCAGCTCAACATGGGAGTTTTTAACCCCTTCTTTGGGGTTAAAAGTGCCCCACTAGCGGCCAAAAAGTGGCCAAAGGCACCGGTTAAACAGCGGTGAAGCGCCGCTAAAATGAGCAGCGCTTTACCACTAACGGCCGGTGCTTTCAGTGTGAAAGCAGCCTTATTGCTCGTGCTCTGATGTTCATGACGATTCACGATGTGGTGCGATCACCATTCACATAGGCATGGGGGAGTAACGTATGCGTTTGCATTAGCGCATACGCACAGTGGCACGGGGGAGCTTTAGTTTTATATATATATTTAATCATTTATTTTATAAAAAAGAAAATTTTTACACTTTTTTCTTGATTACATAGTTGGTGAGGTCGAAAAAAGTCCAAGTCCAACCTATGTGTGATTATATGTCAGTATTACATTGTATATCCCTGTATGTTGTGGTTGTTCAGGTGCTTATCTGATAGTTTCTTGAAACTATCAATGCTCCCCCGCTGAGACCACCACATGTGGAAGGGAATTCCACATCCTTGCTGCTCTTACAGTAAAGAACCCTCTACGTAGTTTAAGGTTAAACCTCTTTTTTTCTCACGTGGCCACGTGTCTTGTTAAACTCCCTTCCCTAACATTATTGCTATCACAAGGGATGAACAACATCTCTTTTGACAGCATGGTCCATGACAGGTGCTCTTTATGGAGCATCTATTAGATCCCAAAACTCTCCCCTAGCCTCCTACGCAGATTGGTCTGATTGGCTGCTTTCTTGGCCGCTGTTGGCCAGGTAAACAAAGAGGCGGAACCCAGCGGCTGCCCGTCCATTAAGGGCGCACGAGCGCCGCCCCCTCTATCACGCCACCCCCCTATATGGTTAATGGATAGATTCATGCGTAGCATGAATCTATCCATGGCCGTCGCGGCCACCCCCTATTCATGTGACCGGGCATGTGTATTACAGAGGTGGGGGGTGTTCTTTTTTAAGCACCTGACTAGAGCCATAGGCTCTAATAGGCTTCAAAATAGGGTGGATTAGGAGCGCAGAGCAGTGCACTCGGAGCCCACCCAGATGTGTAATGAATATTCGCTTTTCTAACACTGAATCGCCTCTCCGACAATCAGAAGCGCGGGTCTGTTACCCATTTCCCGGTTGGCTGAAAGGTCAGGCGATCCTATTGGACACCTAGGAGGAGGGGAGGAGACGCACGGCGTAAGCTGCTGTGATCTCAGAAGGGAAGAGGACACAGAAGACGCTGCCAGATACCTGCCATGGCCTGTCCCTCTGCCCGATGTGCCCGCCGATCCCTAATGTGCCTGCCAATCCACGATGTACCTGCCGATCCCCGCCGCCGATGGGGTAAGTGCTGGTGGACCAGCAGACAGCGGGGGGGGGGGGTTGTTTTCCGCCCCCCCAAACAAAAAACCACCAGCCGCCACTGGCGGAGCTGGAAGTGAACCAGAACTGGTATAACCATTAAAACCGGGAGGACGTCCATTTTGTATTATTTTATTATTATTATTTTTTTTTTTTACATATTTACACTGTTTTATATTATTTTTGTATAGAGGGCCCCCCCCCCCTTCTGTCAAGGGCAGTTTCCCCTTTTGACCCCCTATAAATCTGGCACTTAGAGGGAGGGAGCAATTTTTGAATTACAGTGGGGCAAAAAAGTATTTAGTCAGCCGCCAATTGTGCAAGTTCTCCCACTTAAAAAGATGAGAGAGGCCTGTAATTGTCATCATAGGTATACCTCAACTATGAGAGACAAAATGTGGAAACAAATCCAGACCATCACATTGTCTGTCTGATTTTTGAAAGAATTTATTTGCAAATTATGGTGGAAAATAAGTATTTGGTCACCTACAAAGAAGCAAGATTTCTGGCTCTCACAGACCTGTATCTTCTTCTATAAGAGGCTCCTCTGTCCTCCACTCATTACCTGTATTAATGGCACCTGTTTGAACTTGTTATCAGTATAAAAGACACCTGTCCACAACCTCAAACAGTCACACTCCAAACTCCACTATGGTGAAGACCAAAGAGCTGTCGAAGGACACCAGAGACAAAATTGTAGACCTGCACCAGGCTGGGAAGACTGAATCTGCAATAGGCAAACAGCTTGGTGTGAAGAAATCAACTGTGGGAGCAATAATTAGAAAATGGAAGACATACAGGACCACTGATAATCTCTCTCGATCTGGGGCTCCACGCAAGATCTCACCCCGTGGAGTCAAAATGATCACAAGAACAGTGAGCAAAAATCCCAGAACGGGGGGACCTAGTGAATGACCTGCAGAGAGCTGGGACCAACGTAACAAAGGCTACCATCAGTAACACACTACGCCGCCAGGGACTCGGATCCTGCAGTGCCAGGCGTGTCCCCCTGCTTAAGCCAGTACGTGTCCGGGCCTGTCTGAGGTTTGCTAGAGAGCATTTGGATGATCCAGAAGAGGATTGGGAGAATGTCATATGGTCAGATGAAACCAAAGTAGAACTGTTTGGTAGAAACACAACTCGTCGTGTTTGGAGGAGAGAGAATGCTGACTTGCAACCAAATAACACCATACCTACTGTGAAGCATGGGGGTGGCAACATCATGATTTGGGGCTGTTTCTCTACAAAGGGAACAGGAGGACTGATCCGTGTACATGAAAGAATGAATGGGGCCATGTATCGTGAGATTTTGAGTGCAAACCTCCTCCCGTCAGCAAGGGCATTGAAGATGAAACGTGGCTGGGTCTTTCAGCATGACAATGATTCCAAACACACAGCCCGGGCAACGAAGGAGTGGCTTCGTAAGAAGCATTTCAAGGTCCTGGAGTGGCCTAGCCAGTCTCCAGATCTCAACCCCATAGAAAACCTTTGGAGGGAGTTGAAAGTCCGTGTTGCCCAGCGACAGCCCCAAAACATCACTGCTCTAGAGGAGATCTGCATGGAGGAATGGGCCAACATACCAGCAACAGTGTGTGACAACCTTGTGAAGACTTACAGAAAACGTTTGACCTCTGTCATTGCCAACAAAGGATATATAACAAAGTATTGAGATGAACTTTTGATATTGATAAAATACTTATTTTCCACCATAATTTGCAAATAAATTCTTTAAAAAAAATCAGACAATGTGATTGTTTGGACTTGTTTCCACATTTTGTCTCTCATAGTTGAGGTATACCTATGATGACAATTACAGGCCTCTCTCATCTTTTTAAGTGGGAGAACTTGCACAATTGGTGGCTGACTAAATACTTTTTTGCCCCACTGTAGCTAGGGTTTAGCCTGGAATTCCACTTTAGCTTAAAAAAAGTTTTAAAAATTAAAGTAACGTAATAAAAGAAAGTATTTTTTTTATTATTATACATTTTATATTATTTTATTATTTATTTTTTTAATATTATTTATTTTTTATTATTCAAGGGGGGTCCCCTTCTGTCAAGGGCAGTAGCCTCATTTGCCCCCCTATAAATACTGTCACTAAGAGGGAGCGAGCAATTTTAGGACTAGCTAGGGTTTAGCCTGGAATAGGAGAGTATGTTTTTATTATTATACATTATATATTTTATTATTATTTATTTATTATTATTTTTTTTTTATTATTTCATATAATTTTTATATTGTTTTAGATTATTTTGTATAGAGGAGGGCCCCCTTCTGTCAAGGGAAGTTGCCCCTTTTGGCCCCCTATAAATCCGTCACTAAGAGGGAGGGAGCAATTTTTGGATTAGCTAGAGTATAGCCTGGAATTCCACTTTAGTTTAAAAAGAAAACACAAAACAAAGTTTAAAAAATAAAAGTAACATAAAATAAAGTATTTTTTTTTATTATTATACATTTTATATTATTTTATTATTTATTTTTATTTTAATATTATTTTTTTATTATTTAAAATCATTTTTTAGATTGTTTTATATTACTTTTGTATAGAGGGGGCCCCCTTCTGTCAGGGGCGGTTGCCCCTTTTTCCCCCTTATGAATCCGGCACTGAAGGGAGCAATTTTAAGATTAGTTAGGGTTTAGCCTGGAATTCCACTTCAGGGTAAAATAAAAAAGATTAAAAAAATTGAAGTAATGTAATAAAAAGTATTTTTTTATTGTTATTATACATTTTATATCATGTTATGATTATTTCTTTTTTATGATTTATTTATTTTTTATACTGTTTTATATTATTTTTGTATAGAGGGAGACCCCCTTCTGTCAAGGAGGGCAGTTTCCCCTTTTGCCCACCCCCCCCCCCCCATAAATCTGTCACTGAGAGAGAGGGAGCAATTTTACGATTAGCAATTTTAGGTTTAGTCTGGATTTCCAGTTTAAGTGTAAAAAAAAAAAAAAAAGTTGAAAAAAAGTAACATGTAATAAAAGAAAGTATTTTTTTATTATTATTATACATTTTATATTATTTTATTATTATTTATTTTGTATTATTTTATCTATTTTTTTTAATTGTTTTTATTTTTTATTATTATTATACATTTTATATTATTTTATTATTATTTATTTTGTATTAATTTATCTATTTTGTTTAATTGTTTTCATTCAAACTGATTTTGTATGGGGGGGGGGGGGGGGTTAAAAATAAAGCACTGAGGGGGAAGGAAGACATTTTAAGATTAGTTAATGTTAAGCCTGGAATTCCACTTTAAATGTAAAAAAGAAATAAAACTATTTTCACAAAAAAAAAAAAAAAAGAAATGTGCTATTTAACATGTGCAAAAAAAAAAAAAAACCCATGGAATAATAATGATAATAATAATAATAATAATAATAATAATAATAATAATAAATTAGAAAAATACTATTTTCACAAAAAAATTGAAATGTGCATTTCAAAATGTGCAAAAAAAGAAAGGAAAATAATAATAATAAATAATAATTTTCATAATATTAATAATAAAAATAATATTATTAATATTCGATTGTAAGCTCTTCTGAGCAGGGCCCTCTTAATCCTCTTGTATCTTATTGTATTATAACTGTATTGTCTCCCTTTTATATTGTAAAGCGCTGTGTAAACTGTTGGCGCTATATAAATCCTGTATGATAATAATAAATAATAATAATTAAAAAAAAACAATTTTCACGAAAAAAATAAAAAAAAATTGAAATGTGCATTTCAACATGTGCAAAAAAAAGGAAAAAGAATAATAATAATTAAATAATAATAATAAATAAAAAAAATAACTATTTTTACAAAAAAAAAGTGCATTTCAACATATGCAAAAAAAAGGAAAAAGAATAATAATAACTAAATAATAATAATAAATAAGAAAAAAAAACTATTTTCACAAAAAAAAATGTGCATTTCAACATGTGCAAAAAAAAAATAAAATTAAAGAAAAGGAAAAATGGTTCTGGGATTGAAGAAAGTAACAAAAGTGGCAAATTTTAAAAGACTGAAAAATGACTTTTGAAAATGACATTAACATAATAAAAACTTTTATGGATTTTAGCAATTAGTGTCTGTATCTACTTGAATGCATCTGCTTACTTCCTTTGCCTTCAGTTGTTATTTAAGAATTCAGGGAGCATGAAAATTATCTAAAATTGCCATCGTCCTTTTTAGATTTTACTTTCTTTTTTGCTAAAAAATCAAGATATCGTTTGTTTTTTTTTTTATATTGCTAAAAATAAGAAGAAATGTCATTATACAGCTGAATGACCTTTGAAAGATACGAGGGCTGGTCATTTCCCGCTCTGTGATCGCGGCGTTAGTTACGCCTCGCTCCTTCCTGGCATTGCGCAGAGGGCGAGAAAAAATCCTTGAGCCTCCTCCTCATTGTTACCGATCGCTCTCGCTTTTCCCACTGCCGCTCTTCATAAAAGGGAAGTTCAAGGTTAGGAATAAAATGGAACTGTTAATTCGCTTAGCCGGAGTGCGGGGAAAACGTTGCGATTCAATGCGCGTTGGAGGTTAGGGATACAATGGAGCTGGGAATTTACTTAGCCGGAGAGTGGAGAACATGGCACTATTGAATACGCATTTCATTGTTCGCACCTGTGATTAGAATTTCCCACCTCTTTGTGTAATATACAATTCAAGGCAAGCTCTAAAGAGTCCATAAAAAAACTTTTACATAATAATAGAAAATGTACACCTTCAGAAAAGAGCTGACAAGGTAAATGACGAGTTAGGCCAAGGAAAAACTTCAAGGTTTTGGCAACCAAAAATGTTATGATCTTGGACACGTTTAGAGCTCTTGAATGGAAACGTTTGCCTTGGAATGGCATCAGACTTAAAAGTGACATTTAAAGCAGATTCACTATATTGTCAAAAGTATTGGGACGCCTTTATATGCACATGAACTTTAATGGCATCCCAGCCTTAGTCCGTAGGGTTCAATATTGAGTTGGCCAACCCTTTGCGACTATAACAGCTTCAACTCTTCTGGGAAGGCTGTCCACAAGGTTTGGGAGTGTGTCTATGGGAATGTTTGACCATTCTTCCAGAAGTGCATTTGTGAGGTCAGGTGCTGAGGTTGGATGTGAAGGCCTGGCTCAGTCTCCAATCTAGTTCATCCCAAAGGTGTTCTATTGGGTTGAGGTGCAGGCCAGTCACGTTCCTCCACCCCAAATTCGCTCATCCACACTATATTGCCAAAAGTATTGGGCCACTCCTCCAAATCATCTGGTGGAGGGGGGGTTATGGTGTGGGTTTGTTTTTCAGGGGTTGGGCTTGTCCTCTTAGTTCCAGTGAAGGGAACACTTAAGGCGTCAGCCTACCAAGACATTTTGGACAATTCATGATCCCAACTTTGTGGGAACAGTTTGGGGATGGCCCCTTCTTGTTCCAACATGACTGAGCACCAGTGCACAAAGCAAGGTCCATAAAGACATGGATGAGCGAGTTTGGGGTGGAGGAACTTGACTGACCTCAACCCGATAGAAGACCTTTGGGATAATTTAGAGCTGAGGCTGCAAGCCAGGCCTTCTCATCTAACATCAACCCCACAAATGCTCTTCTGGAAGAATGGTCAAACATTCCCATAGACACACTCCTAAACCTTGTGGACAGCCTTCCCAGAAGAGTTGAAGCTGTTAAAGCTGCAAAGGGTGGGCCAACTCCATATCCTCAAGACTAGGATGCCGTTAAAAGTTCATGTACGTGTAAAGGCAGGCATCCCAATACTTTTCACAGGACCCGCTGATTGGCTCCTGCTGTGTCCAGTCACAGTGAGAGCGGGTCGCCGGCGGCCCGCGCACGTGCCCCAGACCCTGAGGCAGAAACAACACACAGGTACGTTGTTTCGCGCAGCCGGGCCGCCCTGCCACAGTAAATTTGCGGTGGACGGTCCAGAAGCAGTTAAAGCCGTAGGTGTGATCTTTATTGTATAGTTAGTCCAGCTTTGAACAATGTAAGTAGGTATTTCTCACACCTGAGTGACCGCTGTGGAAGGTGACAATCACTGTAGTTGTTGCCACTACTACAGCGATCACTGCAATTGCCCAGGTCCTGTGCCAAGCAGCTACCCTTCTGGAAATGCCCACAAGGGGTTGCTCAAGTCAAATCGGCACCGCTGCCCTTCTCAAAAGGCCTTATATTTTTAATGAATGCAAGGCGTTCTCTGAGGTAGGAAGTGGGGCAGTGACATCACAATCCTCATGTCTAATCAGAAAATGCCTTGTATTCATTAAAGTGGTTGTAAACCTCGGACATTAAAATGTGAACAAAGCCTATCCCTCTATATAGAGTGTACTTGTCTCCATCCAGAGCACTAAGTGTCATTTCTGTCTGTTGCCTTGTTCCTCTGCTATCAACATCAATCAATTCTGACAAGTTTTCCTGACACCAAGAGAAAAATGGTGACAGGGGAGGGATCTCCAGCTGATTGACAACCCCAGCTCTGTTCCTGTGTGCTGTGTGGAGGGGGGTGTGTCCCTTCCCTCCAATCAGCTCTCACAGCTCTCCTCAATGAGCTCTGTAGAGTGTAACTTCAGCTCCTCGCCCCCCATTTTTTGCGAATGCTCAGACAGGCTTTATAAAGTCTGGATTTTGAACAGATGAAGAAAAGAGAAGACTGCGAATAAACAGGTAAAAAATATGTAGGAGGATTTGTTTAATCTCTGTGTATTACCTGAGGTCAGTCACTACAATGGGCTTACAACCACTTTAACCACTTACGGACCGCCGCACGCCGATATACGTCCTAAGTTTGAAGAGGAATATCGTTGTTATGGCAGCAGCTAGCTACCATAACCCCGATATCCTCTTCTTCAGCCAGCTGTCTGCTTTCTGATAAGAGTGGTCTCTGCGGTGGATTCGCCGTGAGATCACTTTTATCGGTGGCAGGAGAGGGCCCCCCTCCCGCCGTGCTCCATTGCTCTGGTGCCCTCCGCCGCTTACCAGAACTGTCGGATGTTACCCTTTGCTGGGTACGGAGATAAGTGAGGGGAAGATGGCCTCCACCCGTCTCCATAACATTGCAGGGCGGAAGTGATGTCAAAACGTCACTTCTGCCCATAGCTCTTAAAGGGACATTTTTTTTTAAATTTTTTTTTTGAATGACAAAGTTTTGTTTTGTTATTTTATTGCATTTTAGTGTAAATATGAGATCTGGGGTCTTTTTGACCCCAGATCTCATATTTAAGAGGACCTGTCATGCTTTTTTTCTATTACAAGGGATGTTTACATTCCTTGTAATAGGAATAAAAGTGACACATTTTTTTTTTTTTAAACAGTGTAAAAATAAAAAATAACAGGTAAAATAAATAAGAAATAAAAAATGTATCCACGCCCTGTCCCGCCGAGCTCGCGTGCAGAAGCGAACGCTTACATGAGTAGCGCCCACATATGAAAACGGTGTTAAAACCACACATGTGAGGTATCGTCGCAATCGGTAGCGCAAGAGCAATAATTCTAGCCCTAGACCTCCTCTGTAACTCAAAACATGCAACCTGTAGAATTTTTTAAACGTTGCCTATGGAGATTTTTAAGGGAAAAAGTTTGTTGCCATTCCGCGAGCGGGCGCAATTTTGAAGCGTGACATGTTGGGTATCAATTTACTCAGCGTAACATTATCTTTCACAATATAAAAAAAAATGGGCTAACTTTACTGTTGTCTTTTTTTTTTAATTCAAAAAAGTGTATTTTTTCCAAAAAAAGTGCGCTTGTAAGATTGCTGCGCAAATACGGTGTGACAGAAAGTATTGCAACGACCGCCATTTTGTTCTCTAGGGTGTTAGAGAAAAAAAAAATGTTTAATGTTTGGGGGTTCTAAGTCATTTTCTAGCAAAGAAAACAGTTTTTAACATCACGTCTCAAAAAGAGGCTCGATCCTTAAGTGATTAAAAGAATACAAAGCGTTCTGTGAATGGTGTTAGTGACGAGTAGCTATGCAATAGAGATCAAACTTGGAGTTCCGCTTTAAGTGAGTTCTCAGTACTGCTAATTTAGTCCAAAAATGGGCTTTAAAAAAAAAATGTGGAAATCACAGATTTCAATTTAGAGTAATATTTGTATGAAAAACTTGGAAACTTCATGACTGCTTCTTGAAAGAATTCTAATTATCCACTGGATCTCAGAGGATAATTAGTCAATGCTACACTGCCAAATACCAGCAACATTACACATTTTTTAAAAAAAGAAGCAAAAAGTGACAAATAACAAAAGATCACAAGAAAGACGAGAGGCGGCAGATGAGAAATGTTACATTCAGTATCGTATGTCTGTATCTAAAAATGGAATGCTGTCCTTTAAAAGGGAGATTATAATGGGTTTAGTCAATCTGTCTTATATTCTTTCAATATATAAATCATTCCATAAATGTATAAATAAGTAAATAATGGCAAAACTTGGTTTGCTTTGGTTTTGGAATAGGGTAGAGAAAGGTTAGATGGGAAATGTTTTGTTGTCATATGTGTTCCAGTGGGAAATTTTCCATTACTTCCTATTCTGTACACATAAATTGTAGAATATCCCCTCGTTGTGATCAGAACTAGGGGTTGATTTACTAAAACTTGAGAGTGCAAATTCGGGTGCAACTCGGCATAGAAACCAATCAGCTTCCAGGTTTTATTCTCAAGGCTTAATTGAACAAGTTGAAGTTAGAAGCTAATTGGCTACCACATTTGCACTTGCCAGTTTTAGTAAATAATCCCCTTAGTGTCTCCATTGGACGATTTCTCCTCTATTCCTGGTCTGGTAGCTATCCAAAATTTGGATTTCCAATCACTTTCAGGCCAAGTGACAATGGGACTAGGTCAAATTGCGCCCGGGGTGGAAAATGATGGGGGAGTTAGGTGGGTAAGTGGTAGGTAATATAAGGGGAAGTGGGGGGAAGTGGGAGGGGGGGTGAGATGGAGGGTAGGTGCTGTGACCCTTGTGGGTGAGGTGCATGGCACAAAGACAGGATAATGAAATGTGGCAGAGAAATGGATAGGAGGGAAGTTCCTTGACCAAAAGTGGTGAGGGAAGTGGGAAGCATGGTGCTCTGGAGCATGCTAGAGGAGGGGGCAGGCTCTGCCACTGGTCCAGGCTGACCCAAGGCACTGATTAACAGCAGGGGAGGGTAGGGGGTAGGGTTGCCACCTGTCCAGAATTTACCCGGACAGTTCGGGTTTGGAATCATGCGTCCGGGTTTCAGACTGCCTGAAACCCAGACACATGATTCAGACTGGACTATGGCTTCCCAGCAGGGTTGCTGGCTGCAGTTGTCTAAGCTGAGTGTGTCTGTTACACTCTCTTTCATGCTGCCCAAAGCCATCACTAACAACCCCCCCCCCTAAAACACACACACAGACAGGAGAGGAGAGAGGGCTTTATCTGCACCTCTTCCTCCCGCCCCTCCGCCTCTGTGTCTGCCCACACTCCTTTTCCCAGGGATGTGCCTCAGAAAAGGAAAGTCCAGCAGCCTCAGATACATCTGAATGAGAGGTGCTGACTGCCAAGGGGTGAGTGAGCTCACCATCCATCCCTGTCTGTGACTGAAGTCTACCCCCTTCTCTCTCCTGCCTCTGAGTGAGTACACTAAGGTAAATCAGGGTTCTCAGAGCACCCCTTACATTAGAGTTTCCCTTTACACCAGAAGCCAGTGTTCCCCATTACATCAGAGTCCTCTCCGTACATCAGAGTTCTCAGTGCTCCCCCTTAAATCAGGGTTCCCAGAGCATCCATTATGTAAGAGTCCCCAGAGTTCTCCCTTACATCAGAGTCTGCAGAGCCCCCCCCCCCCTTACTGTGAAAGGGAACTCTGCGAGTTCAGATGTAGAAGGGGAACTCTGTGGACTCTGATGTAAAGGGGAACTCTTGTTATTAACTTCCTATTATTAGAAATGTTATTTAATAGAAAAACATATATATAGTTTATACTATAAAAAATTTTTTTCACTAGCTCCTGCTAAATGTTCCCGGAATATCTATGCCCAAGAAAGTGCATACAAATTACTCACCCGCTGGTACATGACCCCTGACCGCACTTCAAAGTTCACCCCCTTAGTGTCCCCAATGCGCTTCCGGGTCTGTAGGAAATGGAGCACTCTCCTTCACATTTGGTGGACTTGCCCAAAGACGTTCCAGTTCTGGATACGAGTCTACACCATGATACAGTCTATGCTTGACATCTCTTTGGCTCCATAACCCTTGGGAAGCACTGTAACATCAACCAATCTCGTCCTTATCAAGGAACCAGAGGAGACTGGTGAGTTTTTTTGTTGGTGGCTGCCCAGCAAACCCTCGCTCGAGCATGGAGACAACCTTTTCTTAATCTTGGCAAAGTAAAACAGAGACTCATGGGCATTATGGTACATGAGAAGCTCACATATATCCTTGAAGACACTCACGCCCAGTATCTCAAGGTTTGAAGCCCCTGGATTGATTTTAACACTTAGACGACTATAGATGGTAACTTGCTCTCTTTGTGAATTATTCTGGTGATGAGCGGAGAGGCCCCCCCTGGTTGGCCCAAGAGGGTCCCCTCTAACTCCCCCTCTCCTTTCTATTCCCTTTCTCTCCTCCCAGGTGAGTTTTCTATTTTTCTTGTTTTATCTGTTCCTAATTTCCCTATATCCCTGTCCAAGGTGTTGGGCGCATCTATCCCTCCCTACCCCGTCCCACCATTCTTGTCTTGATGGTTGCAAGAGCTGAGGGACCTTCCAACCTTTTTTTCTTTTTATTCCTCCATTTAGCGAGGCACTTTTTACAGTAAGTGAAGAACATTCTTATTTCTGGATGGTTCACTGCACTAGACCTGTACATGTTTCTCGTCCTAGCCATTTCGCTGCTCTGCATATTTCAACTTAACTGATGTTCTTGTCTCATGTACTGTGTTTTAGTCAAAGCATGCCTTACTCTGATTTTTCATGTGTTCCCTTATATTGTACTATTTAAATCTTTTGTGAAACAAACCCATGGAAACTGAAAAAAAATGTTTTATATATAGATAGATAGATAGATAGATAGATAGATAGATAGATAGATAGATAGATAGATAGATAGATAGATAGATAGATAGATAGATAGATAGATAGATAGATAGATATTTTTGATCTTGAGTTATTGAACTATGTACACAGTTGCCTTCTCCCAGTAAAACAGATAAATATAGCCTGTAAACATCTGCAACCATCTACCGGTTAAAACATTTGAATGCAATGTATTCATATGCAGAGCTTAATATATATACTGTACATAACTATACTTTTTACATGTTTGAATTAGGACTATAATAAAGAAAATATACACTCACTGGCCACTTTATTAGGTACACCTTGCTAGTAACGTGTTGGACCCCCTTTTGCCTTCAGAACTGCCTTAATTCTTTGTGGCATCGATTCAACAAAGTGTTGGTCTTCAGAGATTTTGGTCCATAGTGACACGATAGCTTCACACGGTTGCTGCAGATTTGTCTGCTGCACATCCATGGTGTGAATCTCCCGTTCCACCACAATCTCCACCACGTCCCAAAGGTGTTATATTGGATTGAGATCTGGTGACTGTGAAGGCCATAGGAGTACAGTGTCATTTTTAAGAAACCAGTGGTGAGATGATTGGAGCTTTGTGACATGGTGCATTATCCTGCTGGAAGGAGCCATCAGAAGATGGGGACACTGCAGTCATAAAGGGATGGACATGGTCAGCAACAATATTTAGGTAGGCCGTGGCGTTTAATCGCTCTAAATGCTTAATTGGTACTAAAGAGCCCAAAGTGTGCCAAGAAAACTGTTGATACAAGGCAGGATAGATCCATGCTTTCATGTTGTTTACACCAAATTCTGACCCTACCATCTGGATGTCACAGCTGAAATTGAGACTCATCAGACCAGGCAATGTTCTTCCAATCTTCTATTGTCCATTGGTGAGCCTCAGTTTCCTGTTCTTAGCTGACAGGAGTGGGACCCGGTGTGATCGTTTGCTGCTGTAGCCCATCTCCTTCAAGGTTTGATGTGTTCCGCATTCAGAGATGGTATTCTGCATACCTTGGGTGTAACAAGTGGTTGTTTGAGTTACTGTTGCCTTTCTATCATCTTGAACCAGTCTGCCCATTCTCCTGACATCAACAAGGCATTTTTGTCCACACAACTGCTGCTCACAGGGTATTTTCTTTTTTTTTGGACCATTCTCTGTAAACCGGAGAGATGGTTGTGTGTGAAAATCCCAGTAGATCAGCAGTTTTTGAAATACTCAGACCAGCCTGTCTGTCACCAACAACCATGCCCCGTTCAAAATCACTTAAAGCGGAGTTCCACCCACATATTACACTCCTCACCATGCAGCACTAATGTTTATCCTTAAAATTAATTGCCAATTTTTTTTCTGTTCACTTACCTGATTTAAGCCTATATCTAATTTCACTTCCTCTTCTAGGGGGCCGTGGCCACAGACGTCATTTCCGGTTTTGCATTGATTCCTGGAAGATGGCATGGCATTGCTCCAGTAACATTTAACATTGGCGTCTTAGAAAATTTCCTGGTCAGCTTGGCATGACAAGCTGACCAAGATTGCACCGCACTGCATATGCGCAAGATCGGCAAGTGCATGCTGGGTAGCCAGTATGCACAGAATCCAGGAAGGACACTGTGGCTTCAGATGCCCACACGGGAGATTTGTCAGGGCTGGGCTCAGCTCTTCCTTCTTGGAGCTGGCCACTCAGCTGTCAGCTAATTGCCAGCTCCTATCACTCCTGTTGATGATATCCTGTTCGTCAGCCCTGCCTACTTAAGCCGTCCAGCCCAGATGATCTCTACCTTCGCCTTGGTCACATCTCTAGCAACGATCTCCTGTGTTCCTGTTAAAGACTTGCTTGGCTGACATTCCTTCTGGCTCCAGATCCTGCTTGCTGTTCTACTACGCTCATCTCTGGCTCCCTGACGTTTTGGCTTGTCTGACTATACGTTCCGGTTCCTGAACTCTGGCTATGTTTTGACTACGTCTAGTCTGTTTACCTTTTTTTTAATTATTATTAAACAAGTGAGACTTTAACTTCAGTCTCAGTCTGATTCATGGTTTCTGACAAGATGGCCGCGCTGTCTTGAAACTTCACAAAGTAAGAAAACAATGCTGCACAGACAGAAAACTGGGCATAGTTTAAAGCATACCTTTGTTACATTGCACGAGGCATGAGTATTCTAGGGGTATATTTATCTTAAAAGTCATTGTGCGTCCGGAACTCTGCTTTAAATACCCTCTCTTCCCCATTCTGATGCTTGGTTTGAACATCAGCAAGTGGTCTTCACCACGTCTAGATGTCTAAATGCATTAAGTTGCTGCCATGTGATTGGCTGATTAGCAATTTGTGTTATCAAGCAATTGAACAGGGGTACCTAATATAGTGGCTGGTGAGTGTATATATAAAGTCATTACATTTCCTTTATTCAAAGGGCTATGCAATCAGCCAATTAAAATATCTAAACTACATAACCTCATTATCATGTTAAACTGGCTCCAATCCTTTCTATAGGTAGAACCAAGGCTAGATATAGACCCTTGGGGGGGGGGGGGGCTCTCATACACAGAGTGGGTTTACATTCTCAGTGACAGTCACACATTTTCAAAATGCATGACACAACGTCATTCTGAGGTCACATGTGCACACACATGCAGTCATAGGCCACCTTCTTTAAAGGAGTTGTAAAGGCATGAAGATAAAAAGCCTTCTGGGTGCAGCTTCCCCCTCAGCTTCCTTCAGCCCCCCTAATACTTACCTGAGCCCCATCTCTATCCAGCGATATCCACGACTGCCTCAGCCGTCCAGGACTCCCCTCCTCATTCCTCATTAGCTGAGACACAGCAGCAGTGTCATTGGCTCCCACCGCTGTCAATCAAAGTCAGTTAGCCAATGAGGAGAGAGAGGGGTGGGGCCGAATCGCAGCTCCGTGTCTGAATGGATACATGGAGCTGCAGCTCGGCTCGGCTATCCTGTGCAAAACCAACTGCAAAGAGCAGGTAAGTATAACATGTTTGTTATTTCTTATTGAAAAAAAAAAAACAGACTTTACAATCACTCTAAGATGCGTAGATGACTTGCGCTGCCAAATTTCCTTTTTAGAAGTGATAAATTATACCATCATCAACCCAATTGTGTTGTGCTATCCAAAAATTATACAGTGTAAATGCATAAATAAATAAAAAAAAATACACCAAATATATTTTAAAAGATCATCAAGTAATAAGCAAAAGAAATCATACGGGTGCTCAGAAGATCAAATCAATATAGTCCCACACAATTACAAAGTGCTTAGTGCAAAGTCCATCACCATTGAAAAATGAATGTGCCGATATATAGTCCAGTAATCCCATAGGTAAGGAAAGTTCTTCACCACTTGTGTGCGCCACCTGTCACAAACTGCTTACCAGATTGTCAGACCTCAAAGGAAGGAGGCTGGCTAGTCTGGGTGGATAATGACTCCCTAGTATCAGATGAAGCTCATCCCACTGACCGCAGCCATCCACCATGTGTTAAATGTAATTCAATGATAGACAAGAGGAAGAAGAAGATCTCCCATTGTGTAGTATTGTTAAAATCCAGCTTTTATTAAATTAAAAAAACTACTTACATGTTTAAACAGGTAAATTGCATATCAAACACCACTAAATCCGATCAACGCTTTGGCTGGTGTGATGACGTCGCTGCTGTAGCTCCATCTGACACGTTTCGTCCTATGGGACGTTGTTACCGGGTTACCGGAGTACATTTTACCAGTCCAGAGTAAAACCTTTTACAGAGGATGGTAGGCAAAATAATACTCACCAAGATACTGTCATGGATATGCAGCAATGTTTATCTGTCAGCTTACCTCTCCATGTGTTCAGCTTAAGAGGCCAGCCACTCTCACCTGGCTGCTTAAGTAATCTCTCCTCAAAGCATGGCTCCACCCCAGCCCCTTTAAGGGAACTCTATATTAACCTGTGCACTGCAAGCCAGCCCTGCTGATTAATATTGTGTTTTTGGCTTCCGGATGCTACTTTCTGTGTGTTCTACGTCTGATTCCAGCTACCGATCTTGGCTTGTTCTTAACTATCCTTACCTGCTTGTTACCCCGACCTTTGGCTATCTCCCGACTATCCTTACCTGCTTGTTGCTCCAACCTTTGGCTATCCCCTGACTATCCTTTGCTGTCACAACGTCTCTCTACCTCCATGTAGTCTACCGTGAGCGTGAGCTTGGAGGCACTAGGGCTCGCGACCTGGAGCCAGACTGCAGCCAAATCCATCCCCACCACTAGGGGCCTCTGGTGAACACCCGCTGGCTCTTAGATTCCACGCCCTGGGAAATCTCATGCTCTAGCTCCCAGTGCCATCCGTGTTGGTACTACAGAGTACCTGCTCTCCTGTATCACCTAGAGCTCCATCCGCAGCAGTCAGCCGTAGGGTCCACTAGCTTGCGGTGCACTCCAGACCCCAATGTTGTGCATCTGTCACCTGGACTCAGGTGACCTGACAGATACATTTAATAAAAGAACGGATTTTTTTCTTATTATATATTTTATATTATTTTATTATTATTTATTATTTTAGATCATTGTTTATATTACTTTTGTATGGGGGGGCTGTCTGTCAGGTTCCGGCACTGGGTAAATCATGACTTTTTTGTTTCTTGGAAGCGTCAAAATTAAAACATCATAACCAAAAAAAAAAAAAAACTCATACTGCAACAAGGGATATTGGTCCTTTTTTGTAAATTAAACAGCTTCTAGATGATTCTTTTTTCAATATCAGAATAACATTCTCTCGTAAATGTAATTATTTATTTCACCTTAGAAAGCTATCATGATTTATTGCATGTTACCAGATAAATAAAATAAAGCTAATGTCAAATTGTACATCTTCTATTTACAATCACATGTGGATTATGAAGGGTGAAGGAGGGTGATCAGGGGTTTTGGAATAGCCAGGACCCTTTCAGGTGTTGGCAACAAAAGAATTGTCAGTTGAATAGGGAGAGACCTAAACTGGCACTGCGTCATATACAGCCTTCAGTAGCATTTCAATGTTAGAACTTAGAACTGAGGTCAACAAAGTCTGCATTCCCAATGAAACTTCTGATGATGTTGTCACCCCAGTGCCCTGCTGCTGTAGCTTTGTGTGACCCGGACCAAGGCTACCGCGGGAATTTCTGAATACAGGTGATGTTTATGTGCATTGTAACACGTTCACCCATGATCTTTCATGCCTCATACATTTTGTAAAAAGGAATTACAATTCCAGTATTGTTTTGCCTTATTTTTAAAATTAAGGCAGCCCAAACATTAGTTTTTTTTTTTTAACCAGCGCGTTGAACAAAAAAAAATGGTCTGATTTCCCACACCCACACATTCGAGGAGGATGGGGGGGTGGGGACACTCCCGCAGAGCTATTTTGTTCTAATGATGGAGAGACTCCCTCACCATCAGAATACACCAATCAGTGCTGCTGGCTATAGCCGGCGGCGCTGATTGTGCGGAAATTTTCCAGTAGAATAATCGTACAACCCAAACTATCGGATCGACTATCACAACTCTACATTCTACATAGGGCATACCTCACACCCCTAATGCCGCGTACACGTGAGCAGACTTTCCGGCAGACTTGGTCCGGCGGACCGGACTCTGTCGGACCATTCGATCGTGTGTGGGCTCCAGCTGACTTTTTTCCCCAAAAGTCAGACAGACCCAGAAATAAAACATGTTTCAAATCTTTCCGATGGACGCGAGTCCGGTCGAAAAATCCGCTCGTCTGTATGCTAGTCCGACGGACTAAAACCGACGCTAGGGCAGCTATTGGCTACTGGCTATCAACTTCCTTATTTTACTCCAGTCGTACGTCATCATGTACAAATCCGTCAGACTTTGGTGTGATCGTGTGTAGGCAAGTCCTTTCGGTAAGGAAGTCCGTCGAAAGTCCGTCGGATAGACCGTCGGACCAGTCCGGTTGAAAAGTCCGCTCGTGTGTACGCGGCATTAGAGTGGCAAGATACAAAGGCACCTAATCTACAACATGCCTGGTGTGTGAACAAGAGACGGGCACTTTTTTCCACCTGATCTGGACATGCCCCAAGATACAAGGTTTGTGGAAGCAAATCGTGACATTTCTACACAATACAATGGGTTCACCCTTAGCATTAGACCCAAAACAATGTCTTCTTGGTATACTACCAGACACGATTGATAAATATACAAAAACATTTCTTCATGAGACGCTGTTCGCAGCAAAGAAAACTATAGCTAAAAAATGGATGAGACAAATACCTCCCAAGATAGTAGAATGGAAAATAGAAGTGAACAATACCCTGCCGTATAAGAAATGCATATGTATTAACAGAGGCTGCCCCAACAATATAACAAGATATGGGACCGCTGGCTCCAGGAGTCTGATACCTGTGTGTAATAAAGTCAAATCAGCTTGGAATAAATACTCAGACACATGTCTCAATATGTAGTTTTTATATTATTATATACTAAATGTATACTCACAGAATGCACCCACATGGCAAAACAATGTACCCGTTATCTTAATTACAAAATGTATATCATTTATTGTATAAGTTACCAAGTTTATATGCAAAGCAATCATAACATGTGTGCACCAGTTGATTAATAAAAACCTTTGTTCAACGGAAAAAAGAATATTTGTACAAAGTCGATTGGTAGATCCTCCTACTTCTAATAGAACCTTCCTCCTACTGAGGAAGCCCTTTGGGCGTAACGCGCATGGGGGGGCGGAGCCACGCTGCAAGGAGCTGTAAGATATACATGTCCTGATTATACACAAGAAGTTTGGCCATATTGATATGTTCTGTTTATGTGCATAATATAGCACTGCTGGGGCTCTTTTAATGTGAGTGGAAAATCTTAAGAGGTTTTAAATAAAGTATCTTTTAGAGGTGTGCACTATTGGTCCCATTTCTATTTGCATGTGACTGGATAAATGGTTGTCAAACTGAGGAGGAAAGAAGTTGAATCAAAAGAATGAAGGGGACATGGATTGAACCCCAAAAGTCTGTGTGACCTTAATATACAGTGGGTATAGAAAAAAATCACCCCCCCCCCTTAAAATAATTAAATGTTGTTGCTTTGCAGCCTGAAATTAAGACATACGCAGTTTTTGTTTTATCCAGCAGTATTTACTACTGCAACTTATAACAACCAAGTGAAAGATATAACACCAACATGTCAGAAAAAAAATAAAATAATAAATAACAGAATAACTGACAAAATGGAAAAAGGAACACCCCCTTGTGTCAGTATTTTGTTGAACCACCTTCTGCTTTAATTACAGCCTTTAGTCTGTTGGGATTTGTCTCTACTAACGTTGCACATCTACACTTTGCAATATTTGCCCACTCATCTTTGCAGAACTGCTCAAGTTCAGTTAAATTTGATGGTGACCGTTTGTGGACTGCAGTCTTCAAGTCAGTCCACAGATTTTCAATGGGGTTTAAGTCTGGGCTCTGACAAGGCCATGCAAGGACCTTCACCCTTTTCTCCTTCAACTACTATGTGGTTATTCTTGCTGTGTGATTTGGGTCATTGTCATGTTGGAAGATAAACCTTCTTCCCATTGAGAACTTTCTGGCAGCAGATTTCCCTCAAGAATTTGATGGTATTTTGCCCCATCCATTTTTCCTTCTATTCTGACAAGTGCCCCAGTCCCTATGGCAGAGAAACACCCATAGGGACCTCCATGCTTTAGTATAGGAATGGCATTATTTGGATGGTGAGCTGTACTGAATTTCCGCCAGATATATTGTTTGATGGTGAGGTCAAATAATTCAATTTTAGTCTCATCTGACTATAACACCTTTTTCAATGTGGCCATAGAATTTTCAAGGTGTATTTTGGACAAGCTCAGTTGTGAATGCATGTGGCCTTTCTTGAGGAGTGGCTTTATTCTTGTCAGAACCCTTCAACCCTCCCCTACAGGTCACATTTGTGGAGAATTTGTGATATTGTTGTCACATGCACACAATGGCCACTCTTGGTCATACATTCCTGCAACTGATTCAGAGTTGCTGTAGGCCTCTTGGTAGCCTCTCTGGCCAGTTTCCTTCTGGATCTTTCATCCAGTTTGGAGTGAAGTCCTAATCCAGGGAGGGTCTGTATTGTATCAAATACCTTCCATTTCTTCATAATAGACTTCACTGTGCTTCTAGGCATTGATAAAGCTTTTGAAATGTTTTTGTATATATCTCCTTACTTGTGCCTGCCCACAACTTTATCTCTTTATCTCTTTATCTTTTGACAGTGCCTTGCCACCCATGGATTGTTAGCTTCAGTTTCTTTACCATGGACTTTTCTCATGCTGAGCTAATCAAAATGACAACAGCTGATCAAAGCTGAAAGTCAAATGACTGTGTGTGCCATTGAGAAGGTGATTACTTAGCTACATAAGTATTTACAGCCTTTGCTCAATACTTTGTTGAAGCACCTTTGGCACCAATTACAGCCTCAAGTCTTTTTTGAGTATGATGCTACAAGCTTGGCACACCTATTTTTGGGCAGTTTCTCCCATTCTTCTTTGCAGGGCCTCTCAAGCTCCATCAGGTTGGATGGGGAGCGTCGGTGCACAGCCATTTTCAGATCTCTCCAGAGATGTTCAATCAGGTTTAGGTCTGGGCTCTGGCTGAGCCACCCAAGGACATTCACAGATTTGTCCCGTAGCCACTCCTTTGTTATCTTGGCTGTGTGCTTAAAGTCGTTGTCCTGTTAGAAGATGAACTTTTGCCCCAGTCTGAGGTCCAGGGCAATCTGGAGAAGGTTTTCATCAAGGATGTCTCTGTACATTGCTGCATTCATCTTTCCCTCGATCCTGACTAGTCTCCCAGTTCCTGCGTACATAGTACTATAGGAGATGGTCAAAGGCAACAGATGTATTACAGGGGATGGTCAGAGACTGTGTACATAGGAGATGGTCAAAGACTATAGACATCAGTGACTTTAGACATTCTACAGTATATGGTCAGAGACAGTATACTGTATATACCATAGCAGACAGGCAGTGCCTACAGAAATACTACAGTAGAGAAACTGAGAACATACAAGAGATGTTCGGAGACTGCAGACATGTATATGCATCTCAATTTAGGAAGTAGATGGCGAGCCTGGATGACGCCTGAGCAAAGTTGGTGCCATCTTTCTGAAGAGAAAAGAAGATGAAGACCTTGTCAGGGGAGCACTGTAAACTCTCTGAGGGATAATAAATAAAAAGAAGTGTTACACTAACATACTACAGCCATGGCCAAAAGTTTTGAGAATTACACATATTAATTTTCACAAAGTCTGCTGCCTCTGTTTTTATGATGGCAATTTGCATATACTCCAGAATGTTATGAAGAGTGATCAGATGAATTGCAATTAATTGCAAAATCCCTCTTTGCCATGAAAATGAACTTAATCCCATAAAAAAAAAAAAACATTTCCACCGCATTTGTGAAGAAGGCTTCAGAGCGCCCAAGAAAGCTCAGCAAGTGACGGGGCTGTTTCCTACAGTTGATTCAGCTGCGGGATCGGGGCACCACCAGTGCAGGGCTTCCTCAGGAATGGCAGCAGGCAGGTGTGAGTGCACCGGCATGCACAGTGAGAAGAAGACTTGCCTGGTGTCAAGAAGGGCATCAAAGAAACCACTTCAAACATTAGGGACAGACTGATATCCTGGAAATAGTACAGAGATTGGACAGCTGAGGACTGGGGTAAAGTAATTTTCTCTGATGAATCCTCTTTCCCATTGTTTGGGGCATCTGGAAAAATCCTTGTCTGAAGAAGAAAAGGTGAGCGCTGCCATCAGTCCTGTGTCATGCCAACAGTGAAGCATCCTAAGACCATTTATGTGTGGAGTTGCTTCTCAGCCAAGAGAGTGGGATCACTCACAGTTTTGCCACGAATAAAGAATGGTACAAAAACATCCTCGGAGAACAACGTCTCCCAACCATCCAGTTTTGTGGTGAACAATGCCTTTTCCAGCACGATGGAGCACCTTGCCATAAGGCAAAGGTGATAACTAAATGGCTTGGGGAACAAAACATCAAAATTCTGCCAGGAAAGTTCCCAGATCCTAATCCAATTGAGAACTTGAGGTCAATCCTAAAGAGGCGGGTTAACAAAAAACCCCACAAATTCAGACAAACTCCAAGCATTGATTATGCAATAGTGGGCTGCTAATGTAATTGTGAATAAAAGCCTTTGATACTTATGAAATGCTTGTAATTATACTTCAGTATACCATAGTAACATCTGACAAAAAGATCTAAAAACACTGAAGCAGCAGACTTTGTAAAAATTATGATTTGTGTCATTCTTAAAACTTTTGTCCACGGCTGTACTTGGCACGCTGTACACTTATAGCAAAAATCAAGTCAATTGTGTCGGGTGGGTTCTAGCACATTATAACACACTTACCTAACAAATGTGTACTCCAGCACTGGCTGATTTGAACTGTTATGCCCCGTACACGCGATCGGAAATCCCGCCAGCAAAAGTCCGATGTGATTTTTTGGTCGGAAATTCCGGCCGTGTGTATGCTCCATCGGACTTTTGCTGGCGGAATTCCCGCCAGCAAAAGATTGAGAGCAGGTTCTCTATTTTTCCGACGGAAAAAGTTCCTATCGGAAATTCCGATCGTCTATAGCAATTCCGACACGCAAAATTCCTACGCATGCTCGGAAACAATTCGACGCATGCTCGGAAGCATTGAACTTCATTTTCTCGGCTTGTCGTAGTGTTGTACGTCACCGCGTTCTTGACGGTTGAAAGTTCATTGAACTTTCGTGTGACCGTGTGTATGCAAGCCAAGCTTGAGCGGAATTCCGTCGGAAAAACCGTCCAAGGTTTTTCTGACGGAAATTACGATCGTGTGTACGGGGCATTAGTCGCTACTCCATTCCTTGCAGATGCTATTTCCTCCACCTCCAGCTATTTCCTCCACCTCCGCCTGGGTAACCACACTGTCCTCTTCAGTCATTGGGTGACCTCTGATGATCCAACTCTTGTGTGTGTGTAGAAGAGTTACATTGTCCCCATCACTCGGCTCCATTACAGATGCCAAGAATGAGCCATGCACAGAAAATAAAATCTGCTAGAAGTAAGGAGAAGCTGTTTGGCCCCAAAAAAAACCTTTCCATCTCTACTGCCAAAAAACTCTAGCAGTTTGTTCTTTTTTTAAAATTCAGTTCCACTTAAATATGAACTTATATAACTGATACCAGGTCCACTTCATTATGGCACAGATGTTGGAATTAAATTGCATTGCTCTTCTAAACTGATGAGAGATTTGATTGGATGCATGCTGTGGGCTAGCCGCTGACTGTGTGCTTCATCCTTCCCCCTCCTTGCTCTCTTATAATAGAGTAGCAGTGCTGCATCCTCTGCCGGTTATCTCTGTTTTCTATCCTTCCTGATACCATGACAGACCAGATAAAGCCCTTCTCCTTTTTCCTTTTTTTTGCAAATAATACATCCAGAAACATCGATGTGCAGTGTGATCAAAGCTTTGCAGAAACAGGTCAAAAGGATCAATTCATAAACTAAACAGCCTCTAAAATAGGTCAAACGGATCAATTAATAGGCCAAACACCTTCTGCAACGGTTCACAAAGTTAAATGAGTCCACTAACCAGCGGCTGAGACGGATCAACAAAGATCAATTAGCAATTAAAGCGTGACGCATGATTTTCCTTCTTTTTTGCCATGAATTTTTCACATAGGAGCTCAAATCCGCAGATATCTGGACATTCCATCCTTTTCCATTGTGCTGGCTCTGATTACGGAAGAAGGTAATCAAAAGGCAGCCATGGATGAGAAGCTCAGGTTTTTTTGCTAACAAAAGACCAGCGGCTGAGACGGATCAACAAAGATCAATTAGCAATTAAAGCGTGACGCGGCGCGCGCGCGCCCCCTAGTCAGCCGGGAAGCCCAGGATGTCAGGTAGGAGGTGGTTAAACATAAATAGTGATGTTCATCTTGACAAATATAATGCTAAACTGTGCATATGATATGAAACCTTAATATGTAAAAAATAAAAAAAGTCCAAATACTTACAGTATATAGTATCAATTAATAATAATAATAATAATAATAATAATAAAGTGCTTCAGTGCAGAAAAGTATCTTGTGAAACTTCTTTAAATCTTCTTATTCAAATATTTCTCAAACTTGCATCCCAGTCCTCAATTTGTGTGATCTCATAATTAGGTTCAGTCGGATCACACTTTTTAGTCTCCCAGGACTAATCAGATGAGTTGCCTCCCTCCAATTATGAACAGTGGTGTTCAATCCATGTATACCATTGTATCTTGAGATCACAAGAGAACAGCGGAGTGGGTTAGCTATAATAAGAATTGAGCATCTTGTTGGCCACTAGGAATCCCCCTGAGGAAGTCACATGATTCTGTGATGTAACACGTAGGGGAGGGGCGCATGGTGTTAACGAGATGTTTAGACATCCATTGGAACAGCACCGAGCTGTTGCAGTGCCTTGGATAAAAATAAATAAATAAATAAAATCGCTGTATATAGTTGGTGCACTGGAGCACCCTTTACATGTGAGTGCGACTGACACATTTTTAATAAAGTCAAGGTTTTAAATAGTTTAAGCACTGCGTGGAGCACTTTCTCTTTTTCATATAAAAAAAAAAAAAAAAACGCCATTTGGAGACATACACAGACAGATTGGAAGGAGGCAACGCATCTGAGAGTCCTGGGAGACTATAAAGGGTGATCCGACCGAACTTAATTATGAGGTCACACAAATTGAGGTGAGCCCATACCCAATGGGGGAGCACTGGGATGCAAGTTTGGCACATATTTGAATAAGATTTAAAGAAGTTTCACAAGATACTTTTCTGCACTGAAGCACTTTATTATTAATAATTTATACTATATAAGTATTTAGACTTTTTCTTCACATAAGCAACTAATAAGTGATCAGGGGATTAAGCAGGCAGCTGGTAACACACTCCCAATATAAATATGACAAATCGTGAACAAAATAAGTCAGCTGCACTAAATAATGTTATCCTGTTTGAATCCTCAAATGCAATGTACAATGTTTGTGAACTTTAATCATAAATAGTCATTTTCATCTTGACAAATATAATGCTAAACTGCGCATATGATGTGAAACCTTAATATGGGAAGAAAAAGTCCAAATACTTATATAGTGTAATCACGGCACAGAGAGGGAAGTGAGCTTGTCTGCTAACCAATCACATCCTATACACCAGGTCTGATCTGACATAGGTCTATTCTGAAAACTGCCACAATCTCTTTAATTAGATGCAGAACCCATGCCAGTTTCTATTTAAGGCCTCATGCACACGTGGCACTCGTTTTTACTGCTGCTTTTAGCAGCATCAGGTGTTTATTTTATTTTATTTTTTTAGCTTCAAAACGTCTCTCCATGTTATTCTATGGGGTTGATTTACTAAAGGCAACTAGACTGTGCACTTTGCAGGTGCAATTGCTCCAGAGCTTAGTAAATGAGGTAAAGCTTCACTTTGCAAAGAACACCCAATCTCATGCAGAAGAAGATAAAAAAACAGCATATTTGCTTGCATGTGATTGGATGATGGAAGTCAGCAGAGCTTCTGCTCATTTACTAAGCTTTGGAGCAACTGCTCTTGTAGAGTGCAATTTTGCAAAGTGCACAGTCAATTTGCCTTTAGTAAATCAACCCCTATGTGTCCTTGCACACATAGGCTTTTAGGAGCTTTTAGTGGCAAAGGCATTTAGAAGCTGTAGAAAAAAAACCCAGGGCTTGCGTATTCTGGAGAAGCAGCGTTTCGTCAGAAAAAACGCTAACGGCTCCTAAATGCTACCAAACTCTCCCAAACTCCACTAAATGTTGGAGTCCAGCGTTTTGTTTTTTTTCGTTTTTTTAAGCAGAGGCCACCAGTGTCCTTAACAACCAGTGATTAGCTGATTGTAAGGGAGTGGACTGGGGGGCCAGCTGCCGTGTCCTTAACAACGGATGAGTCATCATTTTCCAGCGGAATTCCCCGCTGACAGCTAAATGTGAAAAAAAATAAAACACTGCCAGCAGTACAAACATGGGGAAAAAAAAAGCATAGGGTTACCCCCCCCCCCCCATCCATATCCATACCAGGCCCATTGGGTCTTGTACGGATTTTAAGGGAAACCCCACGCTAAATTTTTTTTAAAAATGGTGTGGGTCCCCCCCCCAAAATCCATACCAGACCCTTATCCGAGCATGCAGCCCAGCAGGCCAGGAAGGGGGGGGCAGCGAGGACCCCCCCTGAACTATACCAGGCCAGATGCCCTCAACATGAGGGGTGCTATGGGGCAGGGGGCTCCACCCCCCCCAAAGTACTTTGTTAGAGAGGGAACCATGAATGCCAACATTTACTGTGACATACAAAAGTCAAGCATGATCCCCTCCCTACAGAGACTGGGCTGCAGGGCAGTATTCCAACATAACAACCCTAAACACACCTCCAAGATGACCACTGCCTTGCTAAAGAAGCTGAGGGTAAAGGTGATGGACTGGCCAAGCATGTCTCCAGACCTAAACCCTATTTTATCATTTTACATGTGAGTGTACTGATTGAAGATTGCAGTGATTTTAATAAATGTGTGATACTGGTTTACACTATTGGAGCACATATTTTTTTCATGTGGACTGGGTTGGAAACATTCACTGTGGAACAACGACTGATCGACTGATCCTACTACCTTGGTGTATGGTAGATAAGCGATTATTGCCTTGCATGAGAGTGCTGGCAAATTAAGTCGGTGAGTGTAGGTCTTGAGGGAGTGTAATCACTGCACACAAGAGGAGAGGTGGAGGAGACACAACATCACCTGTGCTTTATCAAGATTTATTACCACTTTATTTGGACACATTTTTCTCATGTGTGTGGTCACGTTTTATTGTGGACTGATTTATATTTTTGAAGTTAATTTGTATTTTGTATTTTTTATTTTTGGATATATTTGGTAATAATATTTTTTGCATGTACAGCATGATATGAAGTGGCAGGATAGGTTTTATCACTGGAAATGTATTGAGATATGTATTTCCTAAGATTACACTGCATGTAAGGTTTATACACATTAAGAGGGTCGCACCATCACTGTGTTGATCGATATTTGACCACTGATCTGGCTGGTACATTTACACCTATATACATTTTGTGTAGATTTGTTTATAGATTTCACCTTTGCATTAGTGTTCACATACACATGTGTAGAGGGTCACACCATCACTGTGATTAACACACTTGATTTTTTGTTTGAAAGCGCCTCTTATTTTTTCCTAGATGTCTGTGGGTGGATTTGGGTAGTTTACAGACATCTCCGATTAAATACTTAGTATATGCATTATAATTTAAAGGGGCTGCTTCATAGTGGGTGTGGGAATTCAATTCCCCACGTGGGTTATTGTATAGATTGATTTTGAGCACATTCACATTCAGTTTGTGAAACATAGTGGCGCGGTGGAGGTATTAGTTTTTGGTGAAGGGCGGTATACCATTTATAATACCCATTACCTAAACCCTGTTGAGCATCTGTGGGGCATCCTCAAATGGAAGGTGGAGGAGCGCAAGGTCTCTAACATCCACCAGCTCTGTGATGTCATCATGGAGAAGTGGAAGAGGACTCCAGTGGCAACCTATGAAGCTCTGGTGAACTCCATGGCCAAGAGGGTTAAGGCAGGGCTGGTAAATAATGGCGGCCACACAAAATATTGACACTTTGGGCGAAATTTGGACATTTTCACTTAGGGGTGTACTCACTTTTGTTGCCAGCGGTTAAGACATTAACGGCTGTGTGTTGAGTTCTTTTGAGATACAGCACATTTACACTGTTATACAAGCTGTACACTCACTACTTTACATTGTAGCAAAGTGTCATTTCTTCAGTGTTGTCACATGAAAAGATATAATAAAATATTTACAAACATGTGAGGGGTGTACTCACTTTTGCGAGATACTGTATGTACAATTTGCTGTAGCTAAACTTCAGCTTTAAAAAAACAAACACCTCAACCACCTGACAGTGCTCATTTAAAAGAGACCTAAGAATAAATTTCCCCTCACGTAGATTTTCTCTCTTTCTCCCATGAAGGAAGTAAAGGGAAATCTCCCCAATGGGAAACTTTTAACTATTTAAAATTTTTAGCAGGTCTCGGCCCGCACTTCAAGATTCCTCATCTAGGCAAGAATGTCGACCCCCCCCCCCCATCACCCTCTCCCTTCCGCTCCCTCATGCCCAGTCATCCAGTTAGGGTTTAGATTGGTTAGAGGTCACCTAATCGGTCAGCTGCTTCCCTGTCCACTGCCCAACCTCAACATGCTGTCTCCTAGTTCCAAAGAGTTATGAAATAACAGCCCTGAAATACTTTACTCTAAGACAGGAGTCTCCATACTTTCTAAACAAAGGGTCAATTTAGGGGGCTGGACTGCGGCCAGTGGGAGTAGAAAATGTCCTGGCATCAGTGGAAGTAAACAAGGCCTCAAGCTTCATGGTCAGTGGGAGTAAAACAAATATATTACATAATTGCACCTGTGGTCAATAGGAGGAAAAATAGTGCCCTATTACTGGTATTAGATGGAGGAATAGTGTCCCATAATTTGTATTAGATGGAGGAATAGTGTCCCATAATTTGTATTAGATGGAGAAATAGTGCCCCATCATGGGGCATGAGTTGGAATTGTGTCTCATCATTGGTATATGTTGGAGGAATAGTGCCCCATCGTTGGAATTAGTTGGAGGAATAGTGCCCCATCTTTGGTATTAGTTGGAGGGACAGTGCCCCATCATTGGTATTAGTGGGAGGAATAGTGCTCCATCATTGGTATTAGTGGGAGGAATAGTGCTCCATTATTGGTATTAGTTAGAGGAACAATGCATTATATTTGGTATTAGTGGGAGGAATAGTGCTCCATTATTAGTATTAGTCGTAGGAAAAGTGCATTATATTTGGTATTAGTGGGAGGAATAATGCCCCATCTATGGTATCAGATGGAGGAATAGTGCCCCAGCATTGGTGTTAGTAGGAGGAATAGTGCCCCATAATTGCTATCAGTGTGTGGAATCGTGCCCCATCATTGGTATCAGATGGAGGAAAAGTGTCCCATCGTTGGTATCAGATGGAGGAATAGTGCCCCATCACGGGTATGAGTTGGAGGAATAGGGCCCCATCATTGGAATTAGTATATGTTGGAGGAACAGTGCCCCATCATTGGAAATAGTTGGAGGAACAGTGCCCCAGCATTGGTATTAGATGGAGGAATAGTGCCCCATCATTGGTATTAGATGGAGGAATAGTGCCCCGTCATTGGTATTAGATGGAGGAATAGTGCCCCGTCATTGGTATTAGATGGAGGAATAGTGCCCCGTCATTGGTATTAGATGGAGGAATAGTGCCCCATCATTGGTATTAGATGGAGGAATAGTGCCCCGTCATTGGTATTAGATGGAGGAATAGTGCCCCATCATTGGTATTAGATGGAGGAATAGTGCCCCATCACGGGTATGAGTTGGAGGAACTGTTCCCCATCTTTGGTATTAATTGGAATAACAGTGCCCCATCATTGGTATTATTTGGAGGGATAGTGCTCCATCATTAGTATTAGTTGGAGGAACAGTGTCTTATATTTGGTATTAGTTGGAGGAACAGTGCCCCATCATTAGTATCAGATGGAGGAATAGTGCCACATCATTGGTATTAGTTGAAGGAATAGTGCCCCATCATTGGTGTCAGTTGGAGGAATAGTGCCCCATCATTGGTGTCAGTTGGAGGAATAGTGCCCCATCATTGGTATTAGTGGGAGGAACAGTGCCCTATCATTGGTGTCAGTTGGAGGATCAGTGCCCCATCATTGGTATTACTGAAATGAAAAATGCTCCATTATTGGTATTAGACGGAGGAACAGTGCCCCATCACTGGCTAAGTGCCAATAATTATGCCCCACCGTTGGTGTCCAGTAGGCAGAATAGTGCCTTGTAACAGGGAGAGGAAGTGTGCCCCAAGAGTTGGATAAAGGCAAGAAAGGGACCTCATCAGGCCCATTGGCCACAGTTTTCTACCAGATAACCCACAGATTACCTTTAAAGGTGTACTTCCTCTCACATTACACGTGGCACCGAATATTCAGGACGCTCCTAATAGAGTTTCCTTCTTTCAGAGGTCCAAAGGGTATTTCCCATGTCGCAACTGCAATGTTTACCATTTTAACAAAATTAAAGAGAGGAAAATTTGTCAATTCAAGTCCAAATGTGACAGTCAAGATTTATGACTTTAACACATTCATTACGTGTACTTCCTTGAATGTAGTATATCTTTTGATCTATTGCGGCCTGCGATGTGTGGGTCGCACTGTACGGGCGATGAATGTCAGAGTTAATGAGCACATTCATAATATTAAAAAGGGCTTTCCAAAACATAGTGTTGCAAGACACTATCTTGAGTGCCATAAGAAAAATCAGTTTGGAACTAGCTTCATTGCCATAGACAGATTCAATCCCCATTGGCGAGGCAGCTTGGCAAAAAGACAGATTTCAAGGCTTGAGACTCGCTGGATATATGATATGAAAAGCTATACTCCTTTTGGAATGATTGGGATGTGAATTGTTTTATTAGCAACAGCTAGAATTTTTTGTTACATAACTTTTCACCTCCTACTTTTCTTTTTTTTTTTTTTTTTTTTTGCATGTTGCTGACATTTCAATATTTGCATATATTTATTTAATTTTGTGTATCTTTTGTTTTTTCATTATTTATGTTGTGTACAGCCTCCATGTAATTCACTTTACCTCTGTGCCTTTTTATATATAATGACAGTTTTAAAACTTTGTTATATTTCACTTGTAATACCTCTTTAATGTGGTAATCTTTATTATCATATCTAAGGAGATCCACGAGTTATTTAGAGGTTGCTTTTTATTTTTATTTTAGTTTATTTTTCGTTGTATTTTGCTCCATTTCTGATTGTTTTTAATTATAGGTGTTGGAGCGCAGCGGCCAATATTTGCGATTCAATGACACCACTTCCGGTCAGCGTTATGCCCCGTACACACGGTCGGACATTGATCGGACATTCCGACAACAAAATCCATGGATTTTTTTCCGACGGATGTTGGCTTAAACTTGTCTTGCATACACACGGTCACACAAAGTTGTCAGAAAATCCGATCGTTCTGAACGCGGTGACGTAAAACACGTACGTCGGGACTATCCCTTTCATGACTAAGCCTGTTTTTGAAATTTGGTGTTTACAAGTAAAAATCCATAATTTTTGCTAGAAAATTACTTAGAACCTCCAAATATTATATATATATTTTTTAGCAGAGAATCTAGAGAATAAAATGGAGATTGTTGCAATATTTTATATCACACGGTATTTGTGCAGCGGTGTTTTAAACGCAAATTTTTGGAAAAGGGACACTTCCATGAATTTTAAAAAATCCAAACAGTAAAGTTACCCCAATTTTTTTGTATAATGTGAAAGATGATGTTACGCCGAGTAAATAGATACCAAACATGTCACGCTTTATAATTGCACGCACTCGTGGAATGGCGACAAACTATAGTAGCTATGAATTTCCATAGGTGACGCTTTAAATTTTTTTTACGGTTACCAGGTTAGAGTTACAGAGGAGGTCTAGGGCTAGAATTATTGCTCTCGCTCGGACGATCGCGGCGATACCTCACATGTGTGATTTGAACACCGTTTACATATGCGTGCGCGACTTCCGTATGCGTTTTCTTCGCTGCACGAGCTTGCGGGGCCGGGGGCGCTTTAAAAAAAAATTTTTATTTTTTTTTATTTATTTTATTTATTTTTATACTTATAAATTGTGTTTAAAAAAAATGTTTTTTTTTTTACTTTTATTGCTGTCACAAGGAATGTAAACATCCCTTGTGACAGTAATAGGTGGTGACAGGTCCTCTTTATGGAGGGATCGGGGGTCTAAAAGACCCCCGATCCCTCCTCTGCACTTCAAAGTATTCAGATCGCCAAAAACGGTGATTCTGAATACTGTGTATTTTTTTTAATTCGGCGCCATTGGCAGCCGAGTAAACGGGAAGTGACGTCATGACGTCGCTTCCGCGTTTACATTGGGAAGGCTGGAACGAAGCCGCTGACAGCTTTGTTCCAGCCCGCCCACAGCCCCCGGAAGCACCCGATTCGACACCGGGCCTCCCGATTGCACGGGAGGCCCGGTAAGAGTGGCGGGAGGCGGCGGGAGGGGGGATGTCCCCTTCCGCTCCTCCGGTATAACAGCCGAGTGGCTTTTAGCCGCATCGGTTGTTATATACGGATAGCCCATCGCCCGCTCAAAACAACGGTACCGGGATGATGCCCGCAGCTGCGGAAACCCCGGAAAGCCGAGTACGCCGAGTATCTGCGTACGGTCGGCGGGAAGGGGTTAAATGGGGCAGTAGCCAATAGCTTTCATCTCTTAATTTATTCTGAGCATGCGTGGCACTTTGTGCGTCAGATTTGTGTACACACGATCGGAATTTAAATGATCGGATTTTGTTGTCGGAAAATTTTATATCCTGCTCTCAAACTTTGTGTGTCGGAAATTCCTATGGAAAATGTGTGATGGAGCCCACACACAGTCAGAATTTCCGACAACAAGGTCCTATCACACATTTTCCGTCGGAAAATCCGACCGTGTGTACGGGGCATTAGTCTGAAGTCATCCTCCCGGAAGGTGTCATTGTCTGTTTCTCGTCAAGAGGTACGGCCGACGTGCGCCTGCGCAGTTTGAAGCGCAGGTGCCATGATTTGCGGCTCAATGACGTCTTCCCAGAAGTGATCATTGATCCTATTCGCTTTTGGATGATATGATCAATGCGCGCCTACGCAGCAAAATTTTTTTCATTAACTTGATGCTCATCATTTCCGGAGTCAATCCCGGACGATGCCAGTCTTCTGTCTAATACATGATGAGTTGCCCTACTGCGCATGCGCGGGGGCGCTCGTCTTATACATCCTTTGCATACAGTCCAGGGTACTTGTGCTTGTGATGAGCGACAGCACCTGTTTGTTTTTAATTTGGTTTACTATATATGTAGCGTGCTTGCATCATTTAGACCCGCCTCTGATGATATCCTCTTTGGATGAAACATGTCAGGCTGGCTGATGCAAGCACGCTGAGAACCGCGGATTTTATTCTTATCATGATGATCTTTTTTACCGCTTAACTGTAAGTGCATAACCAATAAATTGCTTTCTTTTACCTTACAGGCTTCACTATTGTTTGCCGTCTTGTTTTTTTCCCCTTATGTCTTGGGTAATGCTGAAATGCTGAGGTCTTGACATCTTATGATCCCTGCCCGGAGTGGGGAAATTATATGAATGGTGACCATTTCCCATTTGATGACTGATCCTTTAGGCTATGTTTCCACTATTGCGTCCCCAAAGTCGCGCAATTTTACAGCAATTTTTTGCCACGACTTGAAGCAATGCCTGTGTATTCTTGAGGTCAAAGTGGGACCAAAGTAGTGCAGGGACTACTTTGAAGTCGCTGTGACTTGAAGTCGCACAGATATGAACGGTGCTCATTGGAAATCATGGGGTATGACTTGTCATGCCACTTTTCAGTCCCAAATCGCATGAAAAGTTGCACTAGTGGAAACCTAGGCCTAGTGGCTTCATTTCACTTGTTGGAGAGTGACACCCATATTGCCTGAGTTTAGTGATTTGATGCCTATTCTAAATCATCATCTGGTAAGCAGATTTGACACACCCGGGTGTTTACTGCTCTTTTTCCTACACACTGGAAGCGGTGAAGGGTTCTCCATTTTTTCCATGTCTTCAATGAATGAACTCTTTCTGGTTGAATAAGCGCTGCATTTTGGACTATATCTTTTTGTGTTTGGTGATCAACAAACTGTGCTGGCTGCTATTTCATGTTTTATGTGTTTTATTTATTTTAGCGCTGATACCCACCTATAGTTACATAGGTACATAGTAGGTGAGGTTGAAAAAAGACACAAGTCCATCAAGTCCAACCTATGTGTGTGATTACATGTCAGTATTACATTGTATATCCCTGTATGTTGCGGTCATTCAGGTGCTTATCTAATAGTTTCTTGAAGCTATCGATGCTCCCCGCTGAGACCACCGCCTGTGGAAGGGAATTCCACATCCTTGCCACTCTTACAGTAAAGAACCCTCTACGCAGTTTAAGGTTAAGCCTCTTTTCCTCTAATTTTAATGAGTGGCCACGAGTCTTGTTAAACTCTCTTCTGCGAAAATGTTTTATCCCTATTGTGGGGTATTTGTATATTGAAATCATATCCCCTCTCAAATGTCTCTTCTCCAGAGAGAATAAGTTCAGTGCTCGCAACCTTTCCTCATAACTAATATCTTCCAGACCCTTTATTAGCTTTGTTGCCCTTCTTTGTACTCGCTCCATTTCCAGTTCATCCTTCCTGAGGACTGGTGCCCAGAACTGGACAGCATACTCTAGGTGCGGCCGGACCAGAGTCTTGTAGAGCGGGAGAATTATCATTTTATCTCTGGAGTTGATCCCCTTTTTAATGCCAATATTCTGTTTGCTTTATGAGCAGCAGCTTGGCATTGCATGCCATTGCTGAGCCTATCATCTACTAGGACCCCCATGTCCTTTTCCATCCTAGATTCCCCCAGAGGTTCTCCCCCCAGTGTATAGATTGCATTCATATTTTTGCCACCCAAATGCATCATTTTACATTTTTCTACATTGAACCTCATTTGCCATGTAGTCGCTCACCCCATTAATTTGTTCAGATCTTCTTGTAAGGTTTCCACATCCTGCGGAGAAGTTATTGCCCTGCTTAGCTTAGTATTGTCCGCAAATACAGAGATTGAACTGTTTATCCCATCCTCCAGGTCGTTTATGAACAAATTAAATAGGCCACTACTCTAATCTATGGGGCTCATTGTCTATGGACCTCAAAGGAAAGCCAGCACTTCGGTAAATATGAGCAAGCATTTATCATGTTCTGAACCTTCAACCTTCTCAGTGAGAAAAGGACAGAAAGGTGTTACCTGCATGTGTGCCACCTGCATCCATCCGACAAGTCGTACGGAGAACAGCTGTGGCTGCCAGCACTGTATCAAAGGTTCAGTACTCCCACAATAGCCCTATACTTTCCTATCATTCACTGGTCCCACCTTTATACAATTAAGTAATATCACCATGTGCTGCTTTGTTCACCTCTCGAAGGGATGAGCTCCACTGTAAGAAAGAAACAGTGTGAAGTCTTTTATGTATAAGTATTCCGGTTCTCCCGAAACCACATTGGGGTCACGTTACTCAGCCGGCATAGACACAAACCGCGCTTTGTGGAGCCTTTCTGTAATAATTTGTTCAGAAGATAAACAGCCCAAGCTCCTGCCGACAACACCCGTCTTATCAACAACGCGCTCCTCTAGAAAGCTGCAAATACATGTTTATTGCATTGTCTGTTCGAGGAGAAGAAGTCATTTTATCTGTAGTGAGGCGGCATTGCCTCTCCTCATGTCTCCATTGTGTGGATTTATTCACAATGGCGCCATTAAATGTTTAAAGTTGGTGTGATTTCCAGAACGCCAAGATACAACGTATTATCTGCAAATTACGCAGCAACAAAGCCGCGCAGAGGCGTCACGTCCGCTGAAACGCTCTCTTATCCAAACGCCTTATTTATCTGGATTTATTCAATAAGGCCGACGGAGAAAGGAGTGATGACGTAACCTGTAGAAGCCCGAAAGGAGATGGAATTGAGATTTGGATGCTTTCTTTGTCCTTTAGTTATGTAAAAGCAATGCTGTTTGTATTCTGTTCTGTCCTGTCCTTCTGCTTTTTAAGGACTTATTTTGATTGTGTAATTTATTTTATGCATTTTATTAACATCTGAAATAATCAAATTTTCTGTTTTAATTTTCCACCCTTCTTTTTTGGAAATGGTACTTTTCCCCAAGGGTAACCCATGCATTTCAGTCATGGCAATAGGGAAAAGGGTTTGTCTTGTGTTGCCATATGTAGGTGTCCGCTGGCCAGTTCAAAGTGGACTTTTCAATAGCTTTTCAAGTCTCCATGAATAAATAAATGACATGTCACAATACACGGCAACAATATCATTTTTGCAGTTATGCATTATTAAAAAGTTGGTCTCCCTTCAATGACTTTAGCCCCATACACACAGGCCAAATGTTGGGCGGCATCAGTCTGTTCAATAGAAACCTGCCGTAATTTGGCTCATGTGTATGGCAGCTGGTCCAACAGAAGGCATTCCACTGGCTTCTGTCGATAGGGCATGACTGAAAAAGGTCTCCTGATCAGCCATTGGCTGAGATTGTTGACCGGAGTGCTCTGGCGGGGGGGGGGGCCGTCCCCCTGTCAGAACACAATAGAACAGTGGGGGAGATCGCTGTACTAACATTGGATACAGTGAGGGAAAAAATATTATTTGATCCCCTATCAATCAGCAAGATTTCTGGCTCCCAGGTGTCTTCTATACAGGTAACGAGCTGATATTAGGTGCACTCCATTAAAGAGAGTGCTCCTAATCTCTGCTTGTTACCTGTATAAAAGACACCTGTCCACAGAAGCAATCAATCAATCAGATATTCCAATCTCTCCACCACGGCCAAGACCAAAAAGCTGTCCATGGATGTCAGGGACAAGATTATAGACCTACGCATGGCTGGAATGGGCTGCAAGACCATCGCCAAGCAGCTTGGTGAGAGGGTAACAGTTGGTGCAATTATTCGCAAATGGAAGAAACACGAAATAACTGACAATCTCCCTCAGTCGGGCGTTTAATGCAAGGTCTCACCTCATGGAGTTTCAATGATCATGAGAACGGTGAGTAATCAGCCCAGAACTACACAGGAGAACCTTGTTAATGGGACCAAGAAAACAATTGGTAACACACTACGCCGTGAAGGACTGAAATCCTGCAGTACCCACAAGGTCCCCCCCTCTGCTCAAGAAAGCACATGTACAGGCCCATCTGAAGTTTGCTCATGAACATCTGAATGATTCAGAGGAGAACTGGGTGAAAGTGTTGTAGTCAGATGAGACCAAACTCGAGCTCTTTGGCATCAACTCAACTCGCTGTGTTTGGAGGAATGCTGCCTATGACCCTAAAAACACCCCCCCTTCCCCCCCCGGTCAAACATGGTGGTGGAAACAATATGCTTTGGAGGGTGTTTTTCTGCTAAGGGGACAGGACAACTTTACTGTATCAAAGGGATGATGTACGGGGCCATGCACCATCAAATCTTGGGTGAGAGCCTCCTTCCCTCAGCCGGGGCATTGAAAATGGGTTGTGGATGGATATTCCAGCATGACAATGACCCAAAACACACAGCCGAGGCAACAAAGGAGTGGCTCAAGAAGAAGTACATTAAGGTCCTGGAGTGGCCTAGCCAGTCTTCAGACCATAATCCCATAGAAAATATGTGGAGGAAGCTGAAGTTTCGAGTTACCAAACATCAGCCTTGAAAATTTAATGACTTGGAGAGGATCTGCAAAGAGGAGTGGGACAAAATCCCTCCTGAGATGTGTGCAAACCTGGTGGCCAACTACAAGAAACGTCTGACTTCTGTGATTGCCAACAAGGGTTTTGCCACCAAGTACTAAATAATGTTTTGTGAAGGGGTCAAATATTTATTTCACTCATTAAAATGCAAATCAGTTTATAACTTTTTTGAAATGCGTTTTTCTGGATATTCTCTCACTGTTAAAAATAAACCGACCATTAAAATTATAGACTGATCATTTCTTTGTCAGTGGGCAATACATTGGCATGCACAGCCTATTGCTTTAGTGTATGCACCCCAGAGCACAAACATGCGTATGTATCTCAGTAGAGCAGAGATTGGTGTCAGCAGGGCAGCAAACAGTGTCAGTAGGTTTTTACGCACATCACATGGCAGCAGCTTAATGCATTTGGGCATCTAGATGTGGTGCAGATGACAGATGTGGTGCAGATGACTTGCTGAAGGGGATTTAAGTGACTTTGAACGTGGCATGCTTGTTGGTGCCAGACGGGCTGGTCTGAGTATTTCAAAAACTGATGATCTACTGGGATTTTCACACACAACCATCTCTCGGGTTTACATAGAATGGTCCGAAAAAGAGAAAATTTCCAGTGAGTGGAAGTTGTGTGGAGGAAAATGCCTTGTTGATGTTAGAGGTCAGAAAAGAAAGGGCAGGCTGGTTCCAGGTGATAGAAAGGCAACAGTAACGCAAATAACCATTCGTTACAACCAAGGTATGCTGATTACCATCTCTGAACACATTGAACCTTGAAGCAGATGGGCTACAACAGCAGAAGACCACACCGGGTGCCACTCCTGTCAGCTAAGAACAGGAAACTGAGGCTACAATTCGCACAGGCTCACCAAATTCGGACAACAGAAGATTGGAAAAACGTTGCCTGGTCTGATGAGTCTCGATTTCAGCTGCAACATTCAGATGGTAGGGTCAGAATTTGATGTAAACAACATGAAAGATCCATCCTGCCTTGTATCAATGGTTCAGGCTGGTGGTAGAGTTGCCACCTCATCCCTTTAAACCCGAACACATATTAATTACACAGGTTCTGAGGCTAATGGAATGAGGTAAGGCACTAAGTGAGTTTAATTACCACCTTAATCAGCGACAGAACCTGTGTAATTAATATGTGTTCGGGTTTAAAGGGATGAAGCGACAACCCTAGTTGGTGGTGGTGTAATGGTGGGGGGGGGATATTTTCTTTGGGCCTCTTAGTACCAATTGAGCATCGTTTAAACACCACGGCCTACCTGAGTATTGTTGCTGACCATGTCCATCCCTTTATGACTGCAGTGTCCCCATCTTCTGATGGCTCCTTCCAGCAGGATAATGCACCATGTCACAAAGCTCAAATCATCTCAAAGATTCACATCATGAATGTGCAGCCAACAAATCCACAGCAACTGCGTGATGCTATCATGTCACTATGGACCAAAATCTCTGAGGAATGTTTCCAACACCTTGTTGAATCTATGTCACGAAGAATGAAGACAGTTCTGAAGGCAAAAGGGGTTCCAACCCGGTACTAGCAAGGTACCTAATAAAGTGGCCAGAGTGTGTGTGTGTGTGTATATGTGTGTGTGTATATATATATATATATATACACACACACACACATACTGTACATACATCCACATATATATATATATATATATATATATATATATATATATATATATATATATATATATATATATATTTATTTATATAATCTAAAATGATACATAAAAATAATAAATGTATATAAGTTGTATATCTGTTGTTCATATTAATCCATTGGTAGTAATAGTAGAACCCGTTCCCCATTGACAACGTCACTTTATGACGAAACGCGTCTGGAGGAGGATACGTGCTGACGTCACCACGCTGTCTCGCTAGGAGGACGGGTTTTGTTTGTAGCTGGCCGGCTCTGCTGAATATGCGCGATTTTAACATTTTAAATTTAAGTGCAATTCTGAATTTTATATAAATCTTGTTTCAATCAATAATTTTATATTAAATCTTGTTTCAAGCAATATTATGCTCTGGCTGTTTTTTTCTCTTTATGCACAGCTGAGGTACTGAGTCTTAATATCTGAGTCCCACGGCACCAGTGGTGTTTGGAGAACCTATGCAGCCATCCAACTTAAACTTGTCCAGATGATCTTCCCACACAAGCAAAGGCCTTGGCTGGGCTATAGCCATCTGGTAAGCAAGTTTTTTGTAAAGTCGTGGCCCATTTTTTGTTGATCAGGCTCACTTGGGTGTTTGTTTGGATCTGAATTGAACTGTCACTTTAATATATCCCGACACCTACAAGCAATTGTTTGGATTGAACCTTTAAACAGCGCAGCTTCTCTTTTCTCTATCTGTTTGTGTATATCTCGCACTTAACGGCTGCTCCTTGGACTTTTTCTAATCATCAACTGTTAATATTAATTCCTTTCCAAGCACGTTTTTTTCCTTTTTAGTAATAGTAGTAATGGGGCACATACTCAGCCAGGTTGTGGGTCAATGTCCTAAAGTATTGGGTCAACATTGGTATTCAAAGTTGTAAAAAACACCACTTGGGCAAAGTGCAAGGCTGGTGCGCCCTCTCTTCTTTGTTTTGCAGTGTTTCCATTGGGTTCCCCCCCCCCCCCCCCGACCTTTAGAGGGCAGCAAGGTCTGTGCTTCCATTGGAACTATGAAGGACCTGTGACACATCCACCACCATTACATTATCCTTAAGCGCAGGGGATTGTTGTTGTTTTTTCTGCACATTACTTAGCATGCATGAATTTAATGGGAAAAAATATACACGATAACAGGTCTGCTTTAATAGAATTAATTAAGTAATAGAACTGAAAGAGTCCACAGGTGATTTAATTCACTGGCATCTGCAAACAAAGGAAATATCCCATGTGCCAAAAAAAAAGAAAATTCACTTAAAAAATAATATGAAAGGGGGTTGCCTCAAGCAAAGTCCCCCCTCCGCTTCATGGTAGGAACAGCGAACGACGACTTGCCATTATTCAGCAGTTTTCAAATATAGCAGCTGTTGTCTTCTCTCCCACTTCTAAAGGTGGGGATTAGGTACCAGCATTGTATTAATATACAAATAATACAATACACTTCATTAAAAAAAAAAAACAGGCGGTGGGGTGATGGATTGTGCTCGTTCCTTGGCCCGCTGTGATCACTGCTGAGCGGTTTTGTAGTTTATTACAGCTGTTTATTTGAGGATAAACTATTCTAACCTATATGCTCTATGGATAGATTATTAAAATTAAAAAGAAAATAATACATTTTTTGCTGGAGTTAGATCTCGGTGTGGGACTGTGACCTATGGCCGTCTAATAGGTAGAGTATGGACTTTAAGGGGTTAATTTAGTGTTAGGTACCAGAGATAAGGGTTCAAGAATTGCAGTGAAGGTTAACAGAGTATTTTCATGATACTTTGAAGGAGAGCTAAAGGCAAAAAATGTTTTAGAGGTTTTAACCGCTTGCCGACCGGCTCACACCGATATACGTCGGCAGAAGGGCACGTACAGGTATATTAACGTACCTGTACGTTGCCCTTGGGGAAGTGGCTTGCGGGCGCCCGCCGCGAGCTCCGTGAGTGTGGTCGCGGGTCCCGCGGACTCGATGTCCGTGGGGATACCCGCGATCGTCTCACGGGGAGGAAGAACGGGGAGGTGCTAATGTAAACAAGCATTTCCCCGTTCTGCCTAGTGACACTGTCACTGATCACAGCTCCCTGTGATCGGGAGCGGTGATCAGTGTCGTGTCACATGTAGCCCCTCCCCCCACAGTTAGAATCACTCCCTAGGACACACTTAACCCCTTCACTGCCAGTAACATTTACACGGTAATCAATGCATTTTTAATCGCATTGATCGCTGTATAAATGTGAATGGTCCCAAAATAGCGCCAAAATAGCGCCAAAAGTGTCCGATCTGTCCGCCATAATGTTGCAGTCACGAAAAAAATCGCTGATCGCCGCCATTACTAGTAAAAAAAAAAAATATTAATAAAAATGCCATAAAACTATCCCCTATTTAGTAGACGCTATAACTTTTGCACAAACCAATCAATAAACACTTATTGTGATTTTTTTTTTTTTACCAAAAACATGTAGAAGAATACATATCGGCCTAAACTGAGGAAAAAAAATGTTTTTTTATACACTTTTTGGGAATATTTATTATAGGAAAAAGTAATATATAATGCGTTTTTTTTTCAAATTTGTCACTATTATTTTGTTTTTAGCGCAAAAAATAAAAACCGCAGAGCTGATCAAATACCACCAAAAGAAAGCTCTATTTGTGGGGAAAAAAGGACGCCAATTTTGTTTGGGGGCCACGTCGCATGACCACGCAATTGTCAGTTAAAGCGACACAGTGCGGAATCGCAAAAAGTGCTCTGGTCTTTTGCCAGCCAAATGGTCTGGGGCTAAAATGGTTAAACAAGGGTTTAGAACACCTGTCAGATTTGTTTTTTCCCCATCTGTGTCCCATTGGGGAGATTTCCCTTCATTTTCTGTCCCATAGCCAAAACAGGAAGTGAGAGAAAATCCCTCTAAAGCGAGGGAATCCCTGGTTCTCACCAGAAACATGTCCCCATTGGAAGATTCCCCCTCTATTCCTGTTCTGGTGACAACCTAAAATTTGACCTGACAGGTGTTCTAATCCATCTCCACGCTATCCAAACTAAAAAGGTTTCCCTTTATTTATAATTTTAAGTGACTAAGTTCTGGTTTAAAAATAGAAAGTTCTATTCCAGGATGTATTCTCAAAACAAAGTTCCACCCAAAAGTGGAACTTCTGCTTAACTGACCTCTCCCCCCTCCCCCCCAGTGTCACATTTGACACCTTTAGGGGGGGAGGGGGAACGGGTACCTGTTTTTTACAGGTACCCTGTCCCCACCTCCAGGAGACAGGGACACGGCGAAGCACGTCAGCAGCTCGGACCCCCTCCTCCCTCCCCTTCTGTCGGGCCAGTGAGAGAGCGCAGCACGCTTCGTGCATGCGCAGCAGGGACACAGCCGTGAAGCCGAAAGGTTACACTGCTGTGTTCTCTTACCCGCAATCACGGCGGCAGCACCCGACCAGAGGATGGGAACATCAGCTGCGGTGCCGACATCGCTGCACTCCAGGACAGGTAAGTGTCCTAATGTTAAAAGTCAGCAGCTACGGAATGTGTAGCTGCTGACTTTTAATTTTTAAAGGGGCAAGCGGACCTCCGCTTTAACTTCAAGTATAACTAAATGCAAAACTTTTTAGTTTTGGATAGAGGGGAGATGGATTAAAACACCTGTCAGTTTTTATTGCAGTTTGTGCCCTGGTTAAAGCAGAGTTCCACCCAGAAATGGAACTTCCGCTGATCCGTATCCCCCCCCCCCCCCGCTGTCTTCTGGGGTAAACACAGGTCCCAGAAGCAGGGACCGTGCGCAGTAGGGAACCAGGCTGTGAAGCCGCAAGGTTTCACTTCCTGATTCCCTTACTGAGCCAAGAGACAGATCGGCTTCGGGTGAGGACATCGCGAGCACCCTGGACAGGTAAGTGTCCTTATTTAAAGAGCAGCAGCTACAGTATTTGTAGCTACTGACTTTTATTTTATTTTTTTCAGGCGGAACTCCGCTTTAAGGAGATTCCCCCTCTCTATTTGTCCCGTTTACCATTATCATTGAAAGTGAAAGTAAAAGAAAATCTAAAATTTTGGGTTGTGCCCAGAAAAATAGTAGAGGGGAAATCTTCCAATGGGGACACTAGTTCTGGTGACCCTGGGGGTCCCCAAGAGATTCCCTTAATTTGCAGGGATTTCCTCCTGTTTGGCTATGGAACACAAATGGTATAAAATAAAGCTGACAGGGGTTATAACAATCCCTTACTCTATCCAAAATAGAAAAAAACTTTAAACTTTACTACTTTACTACTTTTTACTACTTTAAAGGATACGTTCACCCTTTGTAAAATAAAATAAATGCACATCTTTTTGCTGGTAAAAAAAAGTGCATTTATTGTTTTTTTTACTCTGTAGCTTTTAAAGCATTGCACCCATGATCAGCAGATCATGGGTGCAATGTCAGACTCCTGCAGACTCTCAGGAAACTGTCTGCCTGTACCTCCGATATGGGCAGGCTGATACTGAATGGAAGGACTATCAATGGACTAGAAGAGTGCTCCCCAGCTCCCTCACAGTTTCTTGAAAACTACAAGCCGTCTACCGCAATGGCCAATGGTACTTGTAGTCTAATTCATTTACAGGAAACAGTGAATGGATGACGTGTCTCAGCAGGTGCTTTCATGACACCAGAGAATGTATTTTGCTTACATTAGCTATGTAGTTAATGTGGGCTGCCCAACATAGGGAGGGCTTAACGGTAGGCAGGACTGACGAGCAGGATATCATCAACAGCTGAGTAACTGTGGAGAGATAGGAGCTGGCAGCTGAGTGGCCAGCTCAGAGAGGGAAGGGCTGAGCCCAGCCCTGACACTTTGTTGCAGATTCCTACCTTTTGTTATTCTGAAGAAATCACTGTGTGTTTGTCTGTGCCTCTGTACTGAGTGGGTCTAATGGGAGTGGTTATATAATTAACTGTCAGGTGTGCAGCTGCAGGGCACTAATGAGGAAATCTGCCGGGCCTGCATCCCTTTAGATGTGCTTCTATTGAAAGTATCTCTCCAAAAGTGAAAATTTTGTTGCAGGGGATGCCAGAAATCTGACTTGTATCTTAGGCAGACTTCTGGGAAAATTGGTGAGCCAATCACACAAGCAGGAAATGATGTTTCTGGGGAGTGGTCAGTACACACTCTGTGTACAGAACAACTTCGGGTAGCCATGTTGCAATGCATTCCCGGAAAATTTCAGTGGCTGCAGATTGAAAAGGAAAGGTAATTTCTAAGAATACTCAATTACAACATGATTAGTGTCACAATTATATGTGCTATATTGTTTTTTCTTTATTTGCTATTTTTTTTCCCACGAAAGTGGAGTTACCCTTTAAAAGTTACGGCATTTTGCGGTCTTAGGGCCCCAGGCAGAGATGAGGGGTGACAGGCACTAGGGATGCCTGGCTGTAACTCACTTTATTCCTGGGACCCAGCCCAGAACTGTGCGGGACAACGGAGGAAAATGAAGGACTGTCCCGGCAAATCTAGGACAGTTGGCAAGTATGCATAGTCCTACTGTATGTAGGAGCACAGCCACCCTCTCTTCACACTGGTTGGCTGCAGGGCTTCTGAAAGTGCACCAAAAGTCCTGCATGCTGTATCTTCGGTGCGTTTTCAGAAACTGCGGCAAAAAAACACGACCGAATAGAAATTTTCAGTGCGAAAACTATGAATACACTTGCACTGTGGCAAGTACTGGCTGATGCACAAGAGACAGTAGCAGCAACAGTCACCAGGATCCTATACTCAGGTCTTTACTCACAATGTCCTTGGATACTTGGATACCTCCTTCAAGGCATTTCTCCCGTGAACTCTCCAGACCAGATCCTCGGTGAAATCCCTTAATTAGTTCCAGAGATTTTCAGCAAAACCTGACCTCCAGCTCTAGCATATCTGGGACCTTGAAGAGCACATGTGAAACTTCAGTTGGGCTTCCTAAAGGGGCAGAAGCCCTTCAGTCTGGGAACTATGGGAGCCATACAAACCTCTCAGTCCTGCTAATTATGTAATTTTTTTTGTATTTTTCAATGATACTGTACTTTACAATTTCAGAAAATGGCAAATTGACCCTGATGAAGATCATATTTATTCATACTTCCGAAACGCGTCGGACTCTCACTCATGGATGTTCATTTGTGCAGTGAGATTCATTTGCCACTACTGTCAAACATGATTGTTGAACATGTCATTTATGTAATTGTTTTGTGTTTTGCTTTTTTGCCTCACTACATGTTTTTAAATTTTGTATAATAATGAATTCTATTTTATTTATTCATTTTTCTAAACAATTTTCTTATCATTTTCATCTCTAATGTGCCCTTAAAATCCCATTTTTGAGGTTTATTCATTTTGGGAACTTCTCCCCCTGCCCCAAGACCACAGACTATTTATGCACCCCCCCCCCCCCCCAGCCGACCTCCAGGGATTGGCCGAGGCAACATAAATATTCAGACTGCTGATTTGCCTCCTTCCAACCCACTACATTCTAGAATCCTTCAAAAAGCAGGGCGAAGTAATCAAACCTGCTGCCTGTGAAGCCCAGAACAGCCCAAAGCAAACACAAGCTGCTTGACTGTTTACAGGTGGGGGGGGGGACACAGGGAAGATCCGTAGTTGGAAACATGGAAGATCTAAGTGTTGCCCATCAGAACTGCTACACAATATTTATTTTTTTTCTCCTTGTTTTGGACCAGAGTGGCTGTGTTTCTCCACGTTGCTGTCTAAGTTGGTTTAACAAGCCACCAGGGACCTCACTAAGTGCTGCGACTATTATTTTTTAAATGCTTCCTCTAATTAGGTGCCATTATTCCAGTATATTGAGTGCGCATACACGGCCATTAGAAAAACAAGTGGCTGCTGGATGCAGGAGAATTATGTGTGTGCGGAAAGGAGTGAGCCGACCATCGAACAATATCACCCAATAAAGATTTCCACAAAAAAAAAAAAAAAAAAAAGGCAACCCTGCCCCGTCTTCTGTTTTACTGCCTTTGAAAATACATTATTTCCCTTTAACGCTCCCCGGCTGACAGAAACGGCCTCGTAAATCTGCGGGAACGCTCCGCCGTGATCTACAAGCTGGCATGGAGCTTGTTTTTGTTTGAAGTAAACAAGTCGCCGAGACCGCTTTGGAGAGCCAGGGCGGTGAGAGCGCCGGGAGGGGTTTGTGAATGCACAATGATTATATAACCGCAGGGGGGGGCACCGGGTCCATCTGCCGCTCACCTGAACGTGGTCTGAAGTTACGAAGCAATCAGCAAAAGGTGCACCCTCCAGTCAGGCGTGAATGTTTTGTATTTAGGCTGACTGGTGAAGACAATTTCCTCCGATTCTGGGGTCTGCGGCACAACAAGGCGTAAATAAACAACATTCGCCCAACAGAGATACGGATAGAAAAAGTTATACGTTAGGGATTTTATGGAAAAAGATGAACACAGAGGGAAAATATGTGAGCGGCAGTCGTTTACTGATCTATGAATGAACCCCGAGTTGCCTGTTCTGTAGACAGCTCTGCACTGGGGCCCCCCCATCAAGGCCTTTATTATAAACTGCACCATCCATACTGCATAAGCATCTCTGTCCTCCTCCATCTAGCCCTCCTCACCAAGCCCTTCATTATTTTAGGTCCTGCATAATCCACTTTACATAAGTAGCTATGTCATCCTCCAAGTTGTCCCACTTCCCCTGACCAGGGTTGTCACTATATTATATCCTTCACCATCTTCCTTATATACTTAGCTCTGTCCTCCTCCATGGCTGTGGACCTCACTTTATTACATAAGCAACTCTGTCCTCCTCCATGTTGTCCCACTTCTCCTGACCAGGGTTGTCGCTTTATTATATCCTTCACCATCTTCCTTATATAATTAGCTCTGTCCTCCTCCATGGCTGTGGACCTCACTTTATTACATAAGCAACTCTGTCCTCCTCCCTGTTGCCCTCCCAACCAGGGCCATCACTATATTATTTTCCACACCATCTACCTTACATAAGCTGCTCTGTCCCCCTACCAGGGCCATCACTATATTATACATAGACCCCAACTGTCCCTGATTTTGAGGGACTGTCCCTGATTTGGAACAAAGTCCCTCTGTCATGAATCAGGTGTGACCAGAACTGCGTGGAAAACAGAGGAAACCAAACGTATGAAAGTGAGATAATGTAATTTATTAAAAGTAAGTGAATATAAACACAACACAGTGCACAACAAACCAACTACCAGACAGAGACCCACAAGTAACAGTCAAAGAGGTATATACAATAAATGGGGAATACCAGAATCATAAAACGTAGCCAGGCCAGGGTCATCAACAGGAGATCAGGAGATGGGGGCAGGGAGCAAACAGGACAGGGAGAGGATGGACGGATCAGGCTGCAGGGCAAAGGTAAAGGTAACAAGGTACAGGATTCAGGTACAGGTACAGAGAATCGCAGGTACAGGTTAGGGCTCAGGGACAATACCAAGGCAAGTGTGTGAGTGCTTCCCGGGTATTAATACACATCTCCTGCTATCAGTCTCAGGTGACGCCTGATCGCAGGAGATAATGTCGGCTCCACACTGCCGGCAACCACCCGCTGGTGGACTCCAGTACTGCGGCCTAAGGATCAGATAGTGCCACCAGCAGGTGAAACCTTTCCTGACAGTTGCAGACTGCCAGGAGACACCCGCTGGTGGACACCAGTACTGCAAGCCAAAGGTCTGGCTGCGCCACCAGCAGTTGGAACCTTTCCTGACAACCTCTGTCCCTCTTTCCTCCTCATTTGTCCCTCATGTTGCTCTGATCTATATAGTTGTATATAAAATGCACTTTTTATCTTTTAAAAAATGTTTCCCAGTGCTAAACTTTTCATCCAGTTTCTAAATTGGTGCATTTTCAGATTTCAAAAGCCAATATAAAGGAATAATAGTGGTAAAAAAAAAAGCTCTTGTGGGTTTAACTAATCATTTTTTTCTATAATTCTCCTTTAAGGGGGTGTGGCAGGGTGTGTGTCTTATGCTTACCTATGTTTACTAGTAGGTGTCCCTCATTCCCATCTTAAAATGTTGGGAGGTATGTATTATATCCCACACCCTCTACCATACATAAGTAGCTATGTCCTCCTCCATATTGTCCCACCTCTCCTGACCAGGGCCATTACTATATTATATTCCACACCCTCTACCTTACATAAGCAACTCTGTCCTCCTCCACCAGTCCCCACTATGGTCCTCAATATATTATACTCTGCACTACCCACATTACATAAGCAGCTCTGTCCTCCTCCATGCAGCCCTTCCCAGTCCCTGTTATAGCCCTCACTATATTATACTCTGCATAATCCAAATTACGTAAGCAGCTCTGTCTTCATCTATGCAGCCCTTCTAACTGTAGCCCGCAGACAACCAAATAACCTGTCTAACAGTATGCGTTAAAAGCAGGGATTTAGTCTGCACACATTTGCAAATGCATGAGTAAGCCACAGAGCCACGTCAAGGCATTCTGGTATCTGTGGTACCTACCTAACACTAATTTATAAGTGTCCCCACAGTGGAGGCACATGCATTCTGATGGATAGGTGAGAGCAGGTGGACTGCAGGTATACCCTACATCATCCATTTTACATGACCCTCATTATATTATACCTTGCACCATCTCCACTTTACATAAGCAGCTCTGTCCTCCTCCATGCAGCTCTTCTGACCGTGGCCTTCATTGTATTTTACTCTACACCAGTGGTCTCCAAACTGTGGTCCGGGGGTCAGATGCGGCCCTTTGCTAGCCTTTATCCGGGCCCTTGGAGCAATTTTTTCCCACTGATACAAGACACCATTTCTACCACTGTCTCCAACAATGGGGCATAATTCTTGCAAATGACATCACAACAGAGCACTATTTCTCCCATTGACACCAATGATGGGGCACTATTCCTCCAACTGATACCAATGATGGGGCACTATTCCTCCAACTAATACCAATGATGGAGCACTATTCCTCCAACTGACACCAATGATGGGGCACTATTCCTCCAACTAATACCAATGATAGGGCACTATTCCTCCAACTGATACCAATGATGGGGCACTATTCCTCCAACTAATACCAATGATGGGGCACTATTCCTCCAACTAATACCAATGATGGGGCACTATTCCTCCCACTGATATCAATGATGGAGTACTATTCATTCCACTGACACCAACAATGGGGCACTATTCCTCCCACTGATATCAATGATGTGATACTATTCCTCCAATTGATACCAATGATGGGCCACTATTCCTCCAACTGACACCAACAATGGAGCACTATTTCTCCCATTGGCACCAATGATGCAACGATGGGGCAATATTCCTCCCATTGACAGCAACGACGGGGCAATATTCCTTCCACAAGCACCAATGATGGGGTATTATTTTTTCCACTGACATCAATGATGGGTACTCGTCCTCCCACTGATATCAATGATGGGGCACTATTCCTTCCACTGACACCAATGATAAGACACTATTCCTCCCATTGATACCAATGATGGGCCACTATTTCTCCAATTGATAACATTGATGGGCCACTATACCTCCCATTGACACAAACGATGGGGCACTATTTCTCCCATTGGCACCAACGATGGGGCAATATTCCTTCCACAAACACCAATGATGGGGTATTATTTTTTTCCACTGGCACCAATGATGGGGCACTATTCCTTCCACTGATACCAATGATGGAGCACTATTTCTCTCACTGACACCAATGATTACACTATTCCTTCCTTCCATCACTATATTATATCCCACACCATCTGCCTTACATAAGAAGCTCTGTCCTCCCCCATGCAGCCCTCCTGACTGTGACCCTCACTTCATTATACTCTGAATCATCCACTTTACATAAGCAGCTCTGCCCCCCTCCATGCAGCTCTCCTGACCCTCACCATAATATACCCTGCATCATGCTGCTTATATAAGCAGCTTTTTTCCTCTGCCTCTCCATGCAGGAATAGTGCAGCCAATATAACTTTATTATACCCTTTAGGGCCCATTCACACCTGAGCATTTTCAGCTCATAAAACGGTCATCTCAAAAGTCCCAAAACGCCCCAACAAGCAAAAACCCATTCATTTAAATGGCCCCTGTTCACATCTGAGCGTTCTGTCGCCTGAAGCTCAAAAAAGTACATGAGCTTCTTTTTAGGCAGATTACAGGCATTTTTCTGCTTTTTACATTGGTAACCTTTTGACCTGTACAAAAACGCTGCAAAAACGCCATAAAAACGCCCTAAAATGCCTGAAAACTATACGCTCAATTGTAAATGCAGCCTTGTCCATTCAGCTTACATAAGGGCTCTTGCCTCCTCCATGCAGCACTCCCACCCTTCGCACACTATACTCCTCCATGCAGCCAGTGGCCATTTTGGCGCGATGCACCGGTGACCCCTATTAAGTCTCAATGTGAACAAAGTTAACCTCAAGTGGTTTAGTGGTTAGAATTTCTGCCCTGAAGCACTGGGGTCTCTGTTTTATATCCTGGTCAGGAGGATGCTATCTGCATGGAGTTTGCATGTTCTCTCTGTGTTTTTCGTGGGTCGATTCTGGTTTCCTCCCACATTCCAAAAATATGCTGATAGGTTAATTAGCTCCTGCCCAAATTAGCCCTAGTAGGTGTATGTGTGCATGTCAGATATCTTAAGCCTCATACACACAATCTTCCATCGAACTTTTCAGTGGATTTTTGTCCAAATGGGCGTTGGCCGTGAACTTGTTCTGCATAAACATGGCAGAACATTTTCAGCCAACTTTCACCAAATCACGTGGTTTTTCAGCTCTTTACCGCCACCCTTTGGGCAACTTCTGCTATTGTTGGCTGATGTTTAGCATTGGTTCTGAGCATACGTGTTTGTACTTTGGACTTTAGTCCGATGGATTTGTGTGCACACGATCGGCATAGGCGTGCCCAGGCACACCCTAAACCCCCCCCCATGCGCATTAGTGTTATCGTTCTGTGTAGCAACAGGAACATGGGAAAGATCTCCCTCTTACCCGCTCTGCCATAAGAGAAGTGTTTATCCTTTTCTCTTTCACTGTGCCAGCAGGGAGATCAATGTGCCGGAGTCATATATATGTAGATACATACACATGCATGTGTGTTTGAGCTTAAGGGTGCACACCCTAATGCATTAGGCTGCGCACACCTATGACTTTCAACCCAAAACCCAAGATTTTCTTTTACTTTTATTTTTAATGATAATTGAACAGGAGGTCAAGTAGAGAGGGCGTTCTAATCCATCACCAAAGTTATACTTGAATTTGGTCTTCAACCATCAAGTTATGGGGTTACTGTGTCCACAGTTGCCTCAGCTTTCTTTTTTGGCTGACAGAAGTGGACCACAGTGTAGTCTTCTGCTGTGTTAGCCCAATCCACCCAAGGTTCCATGTCTTGTGCCTCCTGAGGTGCTTTTCTTGCTTGCCACAGTTGTAAGGAGAGGTTATCTGAGTTACTATATCCCATCTGTCAACTCCAATCAGTTCAGCCATCTTCCTTTGACAATCTTCCTCTCGCCATCTCCCTCTGACCATCTTTCTCTCACCATCCTCCTCTCACTATCCTCCATTCTCCATCTTCCTCGCACTATCCGCCTCTCACCATCCTCCTTTCACATCCTCCTCTCAACATCTTCCTCTCACCATCCTCCTCTCACCATCCTCCTCTCACCATCCTCCTCTCACCATCCTCCTCTCACCATCTTCCTCTCACCATCTTCCTCTCACCATCTTCTTCTCACCATCCTCCTCTCACCATCCTCCTCTCACCATCCTCCTCTCACCATCCTCCTCTCACCATCTTCCTCTCACCATCCTCCTCTCACCATCCTCCTCTCACCATCCTTCTCTCACCATCTTCCTTTCACCATCTCCCTCTCACCATCCTCCTCTCACCATCCTCCTCTCACCATCCTCCTCTCACCATCTTCCTCTCACCATCCTCCTCTCACCATCCTCCTCTCACCATCCTTCTCTCACCATCTTCCTTTCACCATCCTCCTCTCACCATCCTCCTCTCACCATCCTCCTCTCACCATCTTCCTCTCACCATCCTCCTCTCACCATCCTCCTCTCACCATCCTCCTCTCACCATCCTCCTCTCACCATCCTCCTCTCACCATCTTCCTCTCACCATCCTCCTCTCACCATCTTCCTCTCACCATCCTCCTCTCACCATCTTCCTCTCACCATCCTCCTCTCACCATCCTCCTCTCACCATCCTCCTCTCACCATCCTCCTCTCACCATTCTCCTCTCACCATCCTCCTCTCACCATCCTCCTCTCACCATCCTCCTCTCACCATTCTCCTCTCACCATCCTCCTCTCACCATCCTCCTCTCACCATCTTCCTCTCACCATCCTCCTCTCACCATCCTCCTCTCACCATCCTCCTCTCACCATCTTCCTCTCACCATCCTCCTCTCACCATCCTCCTCTCACCATCCTCCTCTCACCATCCTCAAAGTCGGGAGCTTTGCTATATTAGAATTGAGGGGCCTCACTTCACAGAGAGGCCTTGGTGAGGCACTGTAGCTTCAACATATATTTGCAAATGTGCCTAAAAAGTATTTGTGTGTGTATAATATATATATATAAAGTCAGGGGTTCACTCCAAGTGTAGCGCTTTAAGGACGCCACCACTCGCTTTTATCTGTTTCAGGCCTGGTTTTGCCCACTTTTATTTAAAAGAAAGTTCAAAACAAACACAGAAGATTCCCTCGCAGGAGTATTCGGTATTTCAGTCCTGCTACCAAAGTTAAGGATTTTCAGCCCTCCTGGCTTGTAAACGCAGCTCTCCAGCTCAGGCCTTACACTTTAGGGCCTTGGTCTGTCTCCCACAGACCGGACGTTTAGCCCCTCCGTACATACAGCAAGTACCCTCGTGCTACACCGGCTCCCACCTCTCTCTCTCCTAGGTGAAGCCCTACTGACTCCCATGCCCAGATCTCCTGTCTGCAGGGTGGAGTCATCTCCAACTGGGAGCCTAGAGCCTTGGTCTGGGGATTACTTAAACCCCAGAACACAGCTGACTCATTAGTGAACTGGCTGTTTATTAGACCTGGATCCTGGCAAGGTACCGCCCTGCTACAATATATAAACAATTGGAAGCCACATATAGTAAAAAAAAAAAAAAAAACTCACAAGGATCCCATGTGATGAATACCGTATTTATTGGCATATAACACGCACTTTTTCCCCCCGAAAATCAGGGGAAAATCGTGGGTGCGTGTTATAGGCCGATCCCCGCCAATTTTGTGTGAACGGAGCGATCGCGGCAATTGCCGTGATCGCCGCCGACATACACAGCCGCGTGTAAATTCAAATATGGCGCCGAGACTGCAGGGACTCGGCGGTGCAGGGACTCGGCGGAGCCGGGATACACATACCCGAGAGTCCTCGGCCTTTCTCTGCGCCGCTTACAGTCCCGCCCAGTCCCGCCATTGGACCTGTGTGATGTCCATCATAGGGTGGGACTGGGCGGGACTGTAAGCGGCGCCGAGAAAAGCCGAGGACTCCCGGTTATGTGTATCTCGGCTCCGCCGAGTCCCTGCAGTCTCAGCGCCATATTTGAATTTACACACGGCTGTGTATGTCGGCAGGGATCGCGACAATCCCACAAGGCTGCACTGGGGCAAAGCTGCACTGACATGGCTGCACTGACAAGGCTGCACTGACATGGCTGCACTGACATGGCTGCACTGACAAGGCTGCACTGACAAGGCTGCACTGACATGGCTGCACTGACATGGCTGCACTGACAAGGCTGCACTGACATGGCTGCACTGACATGGCTGCACTGACATGGCTGCACTGACATGGCTGCACTGGGGCAAAGCTGCACTGACAAGGCTGCAATAGACACTGGAGCAAGGCTGCACTGAAACTCACAAGGCTGCAGATGGACACCGATGGGCATTTTAATGTAAGTTTTTCTTCCTTAAACTTTACTCCTAAAAGTTTTTTTCCTTAAAATTCCCTCCTGAATTTGGGGTGCGTGTTATACGTCGGCGCATGTTATACGCCGATAAATACAGTATTTATTTTTTTTACTTAAATTCATACTCTCAATTAATGATCAAATATCACATAGAAACCATAGGTAAGAAAATATTTGATATACAAGATCTATAATAAAACAAATAATAATAATAATATTAATAAAACACAAGCACACAGCATATTGTAGTAAAATAAAAGTTGTCAAATTTTCTACGTAACCATGCCTGTAAATTGTAAGAGATAAAGTACAATCAGTGTTCTGTGCTGGCAGTGAAAGAAGGAAATACTGAACAACAAGAATAAAGATCATGTATTCTGGTAACATACATGATAAATGATCAGGGCATGATATCGTGAAGATTACAGGGGACTTGTTATCGCTTCCATCACTTGTTGTCACTCTTTCAGACACTGTTCTCTAACAATCCACTCTTTACCCCCTGCTAATCTTGGAGATGGTTACGTAGAAAATTTGACAACGTTACATTTTTACTGCAGTATGCTATGAGGTAAAGTGGGACTAAACGATAACCTTATTCTCCAAATATAATCCATACACTTCCATTACTTAAAGTGGAGTTCCACCCACTTTTACATCTCTTCAGCATCCCTCACTAAACTGTGCACTGTAAACAAATTGGTTATTTAAAAAAAAAAAAAAAAATTTCTCAGCACCTACTGTATATCTGCTGTATTCATTTTTCACTTCCTCCTCCCTGGCCGCGGCCCATCGCATCATTTCCTGTTTGCAATGCCTTCTGGGAAGGGGCGGCAACTTCCTCTGACACTGCCGTTGCTATGGAAACCTGACCTGAAACCTATTACACTGCTTGTGCTGCACTGAGCATGTGCGAAATCTGCAAGGATGAGATCCAGGAAGAAATACAGTCTGGCTTCAGATGCCCACACTTAAGATGGCCACGGCCTGCTGTAAGTTTATAAAATAACAAACTACTGCTATAAACTAACAAAACAGACCTTAGTTTACAGACTAACTTTACTAGAATACATTAAGCTTGTGTATTATAGGGGTATTTTTATTTAAAAAGTATCATTTCAAGCCAGAACACCACTTTAACCACTTCAAGGTTTTACCCATTTAATGACCAGGCCATTTTTAGCGATACGGCACTGCGTTACTTTAACTGACAATTGCGCAGCCGTGCAACACTGCACCCAAATAAAATGTATGTCCTTTTTTTCCTACAAATAGAGCTTTCTTTTGGTGGTATTTGATCACCTCTGTGGTTTTTATTTTTTGCGCTATAAAAAAAAAAAAATGACTGACAATTTTGAAAAAAAATATATATATTTTTTACTTGTCGCTATAAAACATATCGATTAAAAAAAAATGTAAAAAATCTAATTTCTTCATCAATTTAGGTCAATATGTGTTCTGCTACATGTTTTTGGTAAGAAAAATCCCAATAAGCGTATATTGATTGGTTTGCACAAAAGTTACAGCGTCTATGGCATTTTTATTTTATTTATTTATTTTTTACTAGTAATGGCGGCAATCAGCGATTTTTAGCAGGACTGCGACATTGCGGCGGACAAATCGGACGCCTAACTGACACTTTTTTGGGAACCAGTGACATTATTACAGTAATCAGTGCTAAAAATATGAACTGTTTCTGTACTAATGACACTGGCAGGGAAGGGGTTAACATCAGGGGCGATCAAAGGGTTAAGTGTGTCCCTAGGAGGGGCTTGCTAATTGTGTGGGGGACGGTCTCACTGGATGAAGACAGAGATTGATGTTCCTGCCTAGCAGGAACACAAGATATCTATCTTCTTCCCTGTCAGAACGACGATCTGCCTTGTTTACATAGGCAGATCGCCGTTCTGCCTCTCTGGGGAGCGATCGCGGGTGGCCAGCGGACATTTGATCCGCCGACTGGCTCCCCCTCTGTCCAATCGGCGCGCGCCCCCACTATCTATTGTACAAAATGACATACAGGTATGTTGTTTCGCACAATAGAGCTGCCCTGCCACAGTATATCTGTGGTAGGCAGTCTTTAAGGGCTTAAAGTGATATTTAAAAAAAAAAAAAAAAGCTTTTAATAACAAATACCGTATGTTATACTTACCTGCTCCTGTAATGGTTTTGCACAGAGCAGCCCTGATCCTCCTCTTCTTAGGTCCCTCGCCGGCAGTCCTGGTTCCTCCTTCCTGCTGAGTGCCCCCCCTACAGCAAGCAGCTTGCAATGGGGACACCCAAGCAGGCTCATTCCCGAACTGCGGCTCTGTGCGTCCATTCATGCACAGAGCTGTGGCTCGGACCCACCCCACTGCTCTCATGCACATCTCTGGATCGAGGTGGGGCTCAAGTAAGTAGGGGGGGGGGGCTGCTGCACAGAGGAGTTTTTTTTACATTCATGTATAGAATGCATGAAAGTAAAAAACCTTGAGCCTTTACATCCACTACTTAATGAGCCTGCAATTGTCCATCTACGGAGTGAACAAGAGAGGGTGACTATCTTCCTACATACAGTAGCCACCCTCTAGCAGGAAGATTGATCACAGCACCCAAATGTGTTCTATAGGATTGAGGTCAGGACTCTGTACAGGCCAGTCAAGTTCCTCCATCCTAAACTCACTCATCCATGTCTTTATGGACCTTCCTTTGTGCACTGGTGCACAGTCATGTTGGAACAGGAAGGGGCCATCCCTAAACTGTTCCCACAAAGTTGGGAGCATGAAATTGTCCAAAATGTTTTGGTATGCTGATGGCTTAAGAATGTCCCTTCACTGGAACTAAGGGGCCAAACCCGACCCCTGAAAAACAACCCCACACCATAATCCCCCTCCACCAAACGATTTGGACCAGTATACAAAGCAAGGTTGATAAAGACATGGATGAGTGAGTTCGGGGTGGAGAAACTTGTCTGGCCTACAGAGAGTCCTGACCTCAACCCAACAGAAAACCTTTGGGATTATTTAGAGTGGAGACCGCCATCCAGGCCTTCTCGTCCAACATCAGCGCCTGACCTCACAAATGCACTTCTGGAAGAATGGTCAAACATTCCCATAGACACTCCTAAACCTTGTGGACAGCCTTCCCAGAAGAGTTGAAGCTGTTATAGCGGCAAAGGGTGGGACAACTCAATATTGAACCCTACGGACTTATGCCCTGTACACACGGTCAGACTTTCCTACGGAATATGTGCAATCGGATTGTGTTGTCAGAAATTCCGACTGTGTGTGGGCTCCATCAGACTTTTTCCATCGGAATTTCCGACACACAAAGTTTGAGAGCATGCTATCAAATTTTCCGACAACAAAATCCGATCCTTTAAATTCCGGTCGTGTGTACACAAATCCGACGGACAAAGTGCCACGCATGCTCAGAATAAATAAAGAGATGAAAGCTATTGGCTACTGCCCCGTTTATAGTCCCGAAGTACGAGTTTTACGTCAACGCGTTCAGAACGATCGGATTTTCCGACAACCATTGTGTGACCGTGTGTATGCAAGACAAGTTTAAGCCAACATCCGTCGGAAAAAATCCATGGATTTTGTTGTCGGAATGTCCGATCAATGTCCGACCGTGTGTACGGGGCATTAGACTGGGATCCCATTAAAGTTCATGTTTGTGTGTAAAAGCAGGCGTCCTAATATTTTTGGTAATATAGTGTATACTACTAGAGTAAAAATCCAATATTATTTATGGTATTGAGATTTGAACATGCACTACAGACACAGATTTATCCGTTGTGATATAGAACATCTTTATAAATAAAACCAAGTGTCAAAAACAAGCAAAAATATTGCTTTTTGACAAACAGAAGTGCAACTTTAAAATATAAATAAAAAATAAAAAATAAACAGTAAACTCTATTGGCTGTAATGCCAATGTACATATTACCTGAATATATTATCAACATTAGGTATTAAGAGAAATAAATAAGAATCATTTTTCCTAATTTTTTTTTTTTTTCAGCAGCTTAGTAGTTCCCCCTACTTCTTCTTATGTGGCAGTGCAGTGTTAATTTTGGCCTCAAATTTTCAAATTAAGACCAGGTTAACACTGTTGAGAATTGGATGAGGGTTTACCAATTTGCATGTCAGGATATTGTGACCGGCTCTCTAGGGAGCCGGTTCACACATCTCCGCAGCGGCTCCGGTGCGAATTGCACAGCCGTCCTGTGCGTCTTCTGGTCCGTTTCAGGTCCGAATTCAGCCAAAAATTCAAACTGAAATTGGACCTAAAACTGTGAGTGGAGACGCACCGGACCCCCCGCTGTGAGCCCCCGCTCTCTCCAGCCTTAGTTTTAGTCATAGTCTTTTGAGTCCTATTTTAGTCATCTACATTGTTGTCAGAAACCATGAAATCAGGCCGAGACAGAAGTACAGTTAAATCACACCTCTTTCATGACTAAGCCTATTTTTGAAATTTGGTGTTTACAAGTTAAAATCCGTATTTTTTGCTAGAAAATTACTTAGAACCCCCAAACATTATATATATATATATATTTTAGCAGAGAATCTAGAGAATAAAATGGAGATTGTTGCAATATTTTATATCACACGGTATTTGTGCAGCAGTGTTTTAAACGCAAATTTTGGGGAAAAGGGACACTTTCTTGAATTTTAAAAAATCCAAACAGTAAAGTTACCCCAATTTTTTCATATAATGTGAAAGATGTTACACCGAGTAAATAGATACCAAACATGTCACGCTTTATAATTGCACGCACTCGTGGAATGGCGACAAACTACGGTACCTAAGAATTTCCATAGGCGACGCTTTAAATTTTTTTTTTACGGTTACCAGGTTAGAGTTACAGAGAAGGTCTAGTGCTAGAATTATTGCTCTCGCTCTGACAATCGCGGCGATACCTCACATGTGTGATACACCGTTTACATATGCGGGCGCGACTTCCGTATGCGCTTTCTTTGCTGCGCAAGCTCGCGGGGATGGGGGCGCTTTAAAAAAAAATTTTTATTATTTAATTATATATGTATAACTTGTGTTTAAAAAAAAACATTTTTTTTTATGACTTTTATTGCTGTCACAAGGAATGTAAACATCCCTTGTGACAGTAATAGGTAGTGACAAATACTCTTTATGGAGGGATCGGGGGTCTAAAAGACCCCCGATCCCTCCTTTGCACGTCAAAGTATTCAGATCGCCGAAAAACAGCGATTCTGAATACTGTGTATTTTTTTTAAACCGGCGCCATTGGCAGCCGAGTAAACAGGAAGTGACGTCATGACGCCGCTTCCGTGTTTACGATTAGGACGCTGGAACGAAGCCTTCGTTCCAGCCTCCCCCCAGCCGCCGGAGGCAGCCGATCGAACGGGAGGCCCAGTAAGCGGGAGGGGGGGGGATGTCCCCTCCTCCGGTATAACAGCCGAGCGGCTTTTAGCAGAATCGGTTGTTATACTCGGATAGCCGATCGCCCGCTCTAAACAACGGTACCGGGATGATACCTGCAGCTGCGGGCCTCATGCCGGTATAACCCTGGAAAGCCGAGTACGCACATCTGCGTACGCTCAGCGGGAAGGGGTTAATAATAACAGTAAAAAGAACAATCGTAGTCAAAACATAGCCAAAGTTCAGTAACCCGGAATGGATAGTCAGCCAAGCCAGAAGTCAGGGATCAATGTAGCGGAACAGCAAGCAGGATCTGGAGCCAGAAGGGATGTCAGCAAAGCAAGTCTTGAACAGGATCGCAGGAGATCGTCTCTGTGATGTTGACCAAGGCGAAGGCAGCGATCCTCTGGACTGGACGGCTTAAGTAGGCAGGACTGACGAGCAGGATATCATCAACAGCTGAGTCACTGTGGAGAGATAGGAGCTGGCAATTAGCCGACAGCTGAGCGGCCAGCTCAGAGAAGGAAGGGCTAAGCCCAGCCCTGACAATTGTTTTAGTTTTAGTCGACTAATCTTGTTAAATTTTGTCGCCGAAAAGATTTACATCAACGAAATTAACACTGATATTAATCAATATTAAAAAAAAATGACTAGACCATCTATAGACTTGTGGCACTCTCATCTTTGACTTTTTCATTTAATAAGTTTTTGGTGAGAGTTGTATTTTAGTGACAACACAGCGTGTTATAAAATGAATACCTGTGTGTTGCACACGGCACGGTTTGCCCCTTCTAAGCACACAACACACTTTAAAAATGTAATCTCTTCATTTTTATTTACCGTCGTAGCCTGAACTCAGTTTGGCGTCACGCGGCACCATCGTGCCAGTGGAAAAAGTAAAAAAAAAACGGGTAACTAAGTTTTGGATTTTTCTTGTGACACGGCCAACTGTCACGGGCTGACAGCAACAAGATATTATTCAGAAAATAAGATTGCTCCTCGTCGCCAAGGAAACTGCATGAAGCAGAGATCAATGCCATCAAGCTTGCGATGTCACAGAAGAAGAAAGAGCTGAAGCCCCGGCTCCATTGTATGGTAACCAACTCTTTGATTAGAAAGGTTTGCACTTCTGTGACTTGCATGAGTAAAGCTCCACGTAGATTAACTGTCACACGTGTACAGCTGAGGACACAACACAAGGGCTATAGGCGCTTCTGCCAAAAAGCCTAGAGACATCAATGTGAGAATTGCATGGCGCTTTTTAAAAGCAAAAAGAGGACCTGTTATGGCCTATCAGCATACAGGGCCATGATAAAGTATTCATACCCCTTGACATTTTCCACATTTTGTTATGTTACAAACGTAAATGTGTTTTATTGGGATTTTATGTGATAGACCAACGCAAAGTAGCACATAATTGTGAAGTGGAAGGAAAATGATAAATGGTTTTCCAAAGTTTTTACAAACATATATGTGAAAAGTGTGGGGTACATTTGTATGGCGCCCCCCTGAGTCAATACTTTGTAGAACCGCCTTTCACTGCAATTACGGCTGCAAGTCTTTTTGGGGATGTCTCTACCAGCTTTGCACATCTAAAGAGTGACATTGTTTGCCCATTTTTCTTTGCAAAATAGCTCAAGCTCTGTCAGATTGGATAGAGAGCGTTGTGAACAGTAATTTTCAAGTCTTGCCACAGATTCTCAATTGGATTTAGGTCTGGACTTTGACTGGGCAATTTTAGCACATGAATATGCTTTGATCTAAACCATTCCATTGTAGCACTGGCTGTATGTTTAGACCCCTTTCACACCCAGGGCGTTTTGCAGGCGCTATAGCGTTAAAAATAGCGCCTGCAATCCGCCCTCAAACAGCTGCAGCATTGTCTCCAGTGTGAAAGCCCGAGGGCTTTCACACCGGAGCGCTGCGCTGGCAGGACGGGGAAAAAAAGTCCTGCCAGCAGCTTCTTTGGAGCGGTGAAGGAGCGGTGTGTTTACCGCTCCTCCACCGCTGCTCCCCATCGAAATCAATGGGGCAGCGCTGGGATACCGCCGGCAAAACGCCACTATTGCGGCGCATTGCGGGCGGTTTTTAACCCTTTCTCGGCTGCTAGCGGGGGGTAAAAGCGCCCCGCTAGCGGCCGAAATGCGCCGCTAATCCGACGGAAAACGCCGCTATAAATAGCGACGTTTTCCCGCCGACGATATGGGCGGCCCGGTGTGAAAGGGCTCTTAGAGTTGTTGTCCTGCTAGAAGGTGAACCTCTGCCGCAGTCTCAAGTCTTTTGCAGACTCTAACAGGTTTTCTTTTAAGATTGTCCTGTATTTGGTCCCATCCATCTTCCCATCAACTCTGACCAGCTTCCCTGTCCCTGCTGAAGAAAAGCATCCCCACAACATGATGCTACCACCACCATGTTTCACGGTGGGGATGGTGTGTTCAGAGTGGATGATGTGCAGTGTTTGTTTTCCACCACACATAGCGTTTTGCTTTTAGGCCAAAAAGTTCACTTTTGATCTCATCTGACCAGAGCACCTTGTTCTTCCACATGTTTGCTCCCACCTGAGCTGTGGATCTCTGCAGCTCCTCCAGAGTTACCATGGGCCTCTTGGCTGCTTCTCTGATGAATGCTCTCCTTGCCCGGCCTGTCAGTTTAGGTGGATGGTAATGTCTTGGTAGGTTTGCAGTTGTGCCATACTCTTTCTTTTTTCGGATTATGGATTGAACAGTGATCTGTGAAATGTTCAAAGCTTGGGATATTTTTTTATAACCTAACCCTGCTTTAAACTTCTCCACAACTTTATCCCTGGCCTGTCGAGTGTGTTCCTTGGCCTTCAAAATGCTGTTTGTTCACTAAGGTTCTCTAACAAACCTCTGAGGGCTTCATAAAACAGCTGTATTTATACTGAGACTAAAATACACACAGGTGGACTCCATTTACTAATTAGGTGACTTCCGAAGGCAATTGGTTCCACTAGATTTTAGTTAGGGGTATCAGAGTAAAGGGGGCTGAATACAAATGCACGCCACATTTTTCACATATTTATTTGTAAAATATTTTAAAAACCATTTATCATTTTCCTTCGACTTCACAATTATGTGCCACATTGTGTTGGTCTATCACATAAAATCCCAATAAAATACATTTACATTTTTGGTTTTAACATGACAAAATGTGGAAAATTTCAAGAGGTGTGAATACTTTTTCAATGTACTGTGGGTAGCCGCTCTGAGTTCTTCCCCTGCTCCATTATGTTGTAGCAACTGCTGTATCCTTTTTGAAGGGACCCCATACAAACAATAAAATTGCATAAGTTGCTATTTTTTGCAGGATATTTGCCAGTAGAACCAAACGTAAACCCAAAATATGATTTTTAGTATGTTTAGCATAATGCTTCATTGTTACAGTTTTCTTAAAGCCCAATGTCTACCATCTAGCTGCTCGGTATCCACCATTCAGATCAGGGGTGTCAAACTTAATTTGATCGTAGTCTGCACCAGCATTGTGGTCGCCCTCAAAAGACTGTTTGTATCTGTAAGACTATATAAAGTTATCCAGGGCTCTTTTTCTCAGGGAATAGTGCAGGAACTCAACCATGAAACGTCCCCCCCATGCCAAGGGGTGTAAATGGTGGGTGTGGCTAGATTGGGAGGATCTTAAAGGGCCAATCAATACCAGAAGTGTGATATGTGTGGAGTTCAGAGATGCGCTATTTACAGTGTGCAGAGCTCAGGGATGCGCTATGTACAGAGTGCAGAGTTCAGGGATGCACTATGTACAGAGTGCAGAGTTCAGGAACGCACTATGTACAGAGTGCAGGTTTGCGCCATGTACAGAGTGCAGGTTTGCGCCATGTACAGAGTGCAGGGGTGGGTCATGTACAGAGTGCAGGGGTGGGTCATGTACAGAGTGCAGGGATGCGCCATGTACAGAGTGCAGGGATGCGCCATGTACAGAGTGCAGGGTTCAGGGATGCACCATGTACAGAGTGCAGGGTTCATGGATGCGCCATGTACAGAGTGCAGGGTTCAGGGATGAGCCATGTACAGAGTGCAGGGTTCATGGGTGCGCCATGTACAGAGTGCAGGGTTCAGGGGTGCGCCATGTACAGAGTGCAGGGTTCAGGGGTGCGCCATGTACAAAGTGCAGGGTTCAGGGGTGCGCCATGTACAGAGTGCAGGGTTCAGGGATGAGCCATGTACAGAGTGCAGGGTTCAGGGATGAGCCATGTACAGAGTGCAGGGTTCATGGGTGCGCCATGTACAGAGTGCAGGGTTCAGGGGTGCGCCATGTACAGAGTGCAGGGTTCAGGGGTGCGCCATGTACAAAGTGCAGGGTTCAGGGGTGCGCCATGTACAGAGTGCAGGGTTCATGGGTGTGCTTTGTACAGAGTGCAGAGTTCAGACTGCAATGACCTCTCTCCTCTGCCCTTCCCACAGTCCACTCTGCTGGTTCTGCACCCATCTCAAACTGCAAACTCCCAGTTCTCTCAGGTATGCCTCCCCAGTCCTCCCGACTGTGCTTCACTCACCAACCCTCCAGGCTGCGACCAGTTGTACTCCATGGAGTCTCTTAGCAGTGTTCTCTCCTGCTGTCCTCTCTTTGTTCTCTCATGTGCCTCTCTCCCAGGATCTCTCCTCTCCTGGATGCACCTGAGCCCAGGCCCAAGTTCACCCCCCTCAGACTGGGGAGCTCCCCGTGGGCACTGACAGCCTCCACACTCTCCTAGTCCAGCATTTCCACCCGACAACCCCCCCCCCCAGCTGGACTGACCCTGGGTATTTAAGGAGGCCTGCCCCCTGCCAATTCAAGTTGGGGATTGGTCAAGGCTCCTTAGAATACTCCAGACAGCGCCACCTCCCCTCTCCTTCCAGAATCTTCTGGAAAGAGGAGGGAGGTCTTGATGATGCTGCCATTGAGTCGCCAGCTGCTACCCTGAGCCACTCCCAGCCCAGAATGAAAACAAACAGGCCTAGCCACCAGCTGGGCCTGCCTAAATGTTCCTACTCTGCTATAAAAATGCTCACTCTAGCACCTACCTACCTAGAGGGTGCTACATAGATGATGAGTATTTACTGTAGAAATTGGTTGAGAACTTGCTAATTGTTTAGTATCTACCATCTAGTTCTTGAAAGACAAAAACAGAACATTCCATATCTCAACTCACCAACCAGTCTGCCAACTGACCAAATTAACCTGTCCAACAGTCTGCGTTAAAAACAGGAGTTTAGTTAGCACACATTTGCAAACGGATGCATAAGCTGCAAGGCCTCTTCGCGGCACCCTGTGCATGCTTGCAGTCCTAACGCTACTGAATTTATAAGCGTCTCCACAATGGAAGCACATTAGATGGATAGATGAGGGGCAGGTGGGCCTGGAGGCAGCCCAATCCCCCTTAAAGGAACATGAGCACACTGGACACCCAGCAAGAGCACAATGGCAGCAAAGGTGTACAGTGTGTCCCCCGGACCAAATATACACTAGTAACAACCACCTATAACTGGCCTTCAAAGCAAAGAGCACATGGCTAACACATGAAAGACAAAAACAGAACATTCCATAGCTCAACTCACCAACCAGTCTGCCAACTGACCAAATGAACCTGTCCAACAGTCTGCGTTAAAAACAGGGGTTTAGTTAGCACGCATTTGCAAACGCCATCTAGTTCTTGGGTAACTGCCATCTAGACCTTGGGTATCCACCATTTAGATCATGAGTATGTAGATGTTGGGTATTTACCCTCTAGTTATTGAGTATCTTCCATCTTAACGTTGGGTATGTACTACCTACTACTATTTTCTACTATTAATACTATTTTCATGCCTAAGTCAAGGTTCATTTCTGACATCTAAAAGGATTAGCGATGCTTTAGATTCAGGAACGGCTGGCTGGTTTAAAAGGAACCTGTTATTCTGCCTATTTGGTTCTCTTAAAAACAGATTTCCACCTACACCTTCCCGCTGATGCTCACTTAGCCACCAATCCAGGGCTCTAGTTGTTTATCTGAATTCTTGAAAATATGTGGTATAGGGAGAATCTGACATACTCCTTTTCTTACCAGGACACAGTGTTCAGGTCTCAATTCTCAAGCCTGAACATTGTCACAACACCCTATTTAAGAATCTCCTTAGGCTCCATTCACACTTGTGTGGCTCCAAAGTCCCATGATTTCTAGTACAGCTTTGATGCATCTTCACACTCTCTCGCACTCAAAACTTTGCATTAAAGTGGTGCAGGAACCCTTTCAAAGTTGCTGCGACTTTAATGCCCCGTACACACGGATTTTCCAACGGAAAATGTGTGATAGGACCTTGTTGTCGGAAATTCCGACCATGTTATGGGCTCCATCACACATTTTCCATCGGATTTTCACAAAGTTTGAGAGCAGGATATAAAATTTTCCGACAACAAAATCCATTGTCGGAAATTCCGATCGTGTGTACACAAATCCGACGGACAAAGTGCCACGCATGCTCAGAATAAATAAATAGATGAAAGCTATTGGCCACTGCCCCGTTTATAGTCCCGACGTACGTGTTTTACGTCACCGCGTTCAGAACGATCGGATTTTCCGACAACTTTGTGTGACCGTGTGTATGCAAGACAAGTTTGAGCCAACATCCGTCGGAAAAAATCCTAGGATTTTGTTGTCGGAATGTCCGAACAAAGTCCGACCGTGTGTACGGGGCATAAGTCTCATAGATCCGAACAGGAACCGTTGCAAACAATGGGCTGTGACTGGTCTTGTGACTTTGTGTGTCCAAAGTTGCATGACAAGTCGCACAAGTGTGAATGTAGCCTTAAGGATAATTATTGTGTTTTATTTTAAATCAGGACATCTTCTAAGGCAGGGGTCTCCAGCTGTTGCGAAACTACAAGTCCCATGAGGCATTGCAAGACTGACAGTTACAAGCATGACTCCCACAGGCAGAGGCATGATGGGACTTGTAGTTTCTCAACAGCTGGAGGGCCACCAGTTTGAGACCCCTATTCTAAGGTCGTATTGATCTCACCTGAACCAAATGTTTTTTAATCAGCAAAACAGTGGACTCCCAGGTTCCTAGACCAACAAGGGGTTGAGGCAAGAGGGAGCTCACAATCTAGGTGGCCCCGGAGAAGATGCTCTTGGCTGGCGCTTTATAAATATGCAATTTTTCACGGTTCCTTGTTCTCTATACTTCTATATCATTACAGAAGTGGGTCTGACGAGCCCAGGAAGCTGGCACCGTCCTAGAATTGCTTGTGCTTTGCGCTAACAGCCTAGAGCTCTGCTCTACTTTCTTTACATGCTGTTTGAGTTAATGAGCAGGTGTACCTAATAAAGCTTCACTGAGTGTAGAAACAAGTTATAAAAACACATACACAATAATCACAAGTGAATTTAAAAAAAAAACACGTTAAAATACAGGCTGTATTTAAAGCGTATCGCAGCCAAAAAATTATTTCATACTGGATTTGTAGATATGAACCCGAAAAAAATAAAAAATAATAAAAAAAAATCTTGTCTCTGCATAGATTTCTCCTTTGGAAGTACATCCTTGCTAAATTTCGGCTGTTTTGTGCTGGAGCAGCTCCCGGTACCAGATACATGGCACCAATTACAGAAGCCGTAAAAGCAGGCAGCGCTTAACAATCTGGTGTAATGGAGTGTACCCGCTGACATAAAAGCCGCAGCCCAGTCTGATGGTTGGTAGGACTCATATCCCGGCCTGCGCTCACTGCATTAGTCAATGTACAAAAATACCCCTAGCACAGGTAAAGGTCTCCTTTATGTGGCTCTATGCAAATGTAAAGCTCCAAAGATACAAAAGGCGTAGTGAGCGCTCTAAAATAAGTAAAAAGCTGCTGGCACAAAAAGTGATCATACAACTCTTATATAAAGCAAAACTGTACAGCAATACATGGTATACAAACTGATAGAGAAAAATAACAAAACATTATACAGTATAAATACACTATATTGCCAAAAGTATTGGGACGCCTGCCTTTACATGAACTTTAATGGTATCCCAGTCTTAGTCCGTAGGGTTCAATATTGAGTTGGCCCACCCTTTGCAGCTATAACAGATTCAACTCTTCTGGGAAGGCTGTCCACAAGGTTTAGGAGTGTGTCTATGGGAATGTTTGACCATTCTTCCAGAAGCGCATGTGTAAGGTCAGGCACTGATGTTGGACGAGAAGGCCTGGCTCGCAGTCTCTGCTCTAATTCATCCCAAAGGTGTTCTAACAGGTTGAGGTCAGGCCAGTCAAGTTCCTCCACCCCAAACTCGCTCATCCATGTCCAGTGGTGGTGCGTCCATAAGGACGCACGGGCGCCGCCCCCTCTAGCACCAATAGATATCTATGGCCACCACTGCCACCCCCTATTCAGGCACCCGGCCCCTTTTCGGGTGCAGGGCGCCTGAATTACAGCGGCAGGGGGGGGGGTTTGAAGCACCTGATTAGAGCCATAGGCTCCAATAGGCGTCAAAAAAGGTGACCTGTGAGCGTCATGCTGGGCGCTCGCAGGTCACTCAGCTGTGTTAGAAAAGCGAATGAATATTCGCTTTCCTAACACTAAACCGCCTCTCCACCAATCAGGCGCTCGGATCTGTTAGCCTCGGTTCACACCAGAGGCGGCACAACTTGCAGGTCGCCTCAGCGAGGCGACCTGCAAACGACTGCCCGGGCGACTTGCAAAACGACTTCTGTATAGAAGTCTATGCAAGTCGCCCCAAGTCGCCCCCGAAGTAGTACAGGAACCTTTTTCTAAGTCGGAGCGACTTGCGTCGCTCCCCTTAGAACGGTTCCATAGCACAGAACGGGAGGCGACTTGTCAGGCGACTAGGTCGCCTGACAAGTCGTCCCAGTGTGAACCGGGGCTGACCCATCACCTGATTGGCTGAAACAACAGGTGCTGTGATTGGACGCCAGGTGTCCAATCATAGCAGAGGATGGGACGAGAGGACGGGAAGAGAGGACGGGAGAAGACTTCTAGGAGCATCGAGGAGCTGTCCCACTGAGACAGATAAGTGCAGACGGCAGTCCGGCAGGGGATACACTGGCAGCATTTGATATGGCACAGTGGCTGCATTTGATATGGCAAAGTGGCTGCATTTGATGGCACAGTGGCGGCAATTGATGGCACAGTGGCAGCAATTGATGGGCACAGTGGCGGCAATTGATGGGCACAGTGGCGGCAATTGATGGGCACAGTGGCTGCGTTTGATGGCACAGTGAGGCTGCAATTGATGCGTTTTTTTTTTTCATAATTTTCCAGTTTGTTTGCTCCCCCAAATAAATTTTGAGCACTAGCCGCCACTGTCCATGTCTTTATGGACCTTGCTTTGTGCATTGATGCCGGTCATGTTGGAACAGGAAGAGGACATCCCCAAACTGTTCCCACAAAGTTGGGATCATGAAATTGTCCAAAATGTCTTGGTTTACTGATACCCTTCACTGGAACTAAGAGGCCAAACCCAACCCCTGAAAAACAACCCCACACCCTAATACCCCCTCCACCAAATGATCTGGACCAGTGCACAAAGCAAACTGAGTTTGGGTGAAGGAACTTGACTGTCCTGACCTCAACCCAATAGAACACCTTTGGGATGAATTAGAGTGTAGACTGTGAGCCAGGCCTTCTCGTCCAACATCAGGTGCTAATAGTGGGAGTGGCTGCAGAAAAGTGATGGTGGGAGAGCCTGAGGAGGGATATTGGGATTGGCTACAGGAGGCCAATAGTGAGAGTAGCTGTAAGAGGCTGATAAAGGGTGGGACCAAAAGAGGCAAAGTGTTTGGAAATGATATCCATACTAAATCAGAAAGTGTTAAATTGTACTTAAAGAACTGTCTGTGCAATGCGAGCTGGTTCCCGCATTGCCCAAGTGTGAACCTAGGCTCAAAACCGAACACACAGGTTCTGTGGCCTATTTAAGCTGGTAATTAAACTCACTTGGTGCCTTAGTTGCATGAAATTAGCCTCAGAACCTGTGTAATTCACGTGTGTTCAGGTTTAAATGGATGAGGTGGCAACTCTACCCCCCAAATTACCCCTTTTTGAAAAGTAGACAGCCCAAGGTATTTAGTAAGAGGCATGGCGAGTTTTTTGAAGTTGTCAATTTTTTCCCACAATTCTTGGGAAAATTAAGAAATCATTAAATTTTTTTTACACAAAATTGTCAAAATAACAGGTTATTTCTCACACAAAGCATATGCATGCTTCCAATTACACCCCAAAATACATTCTGCTGCTCTGATGGGATAGAGATAGGTACTTGGGTACTCTGATGAGCTGGAGATAAGTACTCGGGTAGTCTGGGCTGGAGAAAGGTACTCAGGTACTCTGATGGGCTGAAGATAGGTACTCGGGTACTTTGGTGGGCTGCAGATAGGTACTCTGGTAATCTGGGCTGGAGACAGTCACTCAGGTACTCTGCTGGGCTGAAAATAGGTACTCGTGTACTCTGGTGGGCTACAGATAGGTACTCGGGTACTCTGGGCTGGAGACAGGTACTCTGGGCTGGGGACAGATACTCGGGTACTCTGATGGTCTGCAAATGGGTACTCTGGGCTGGGGATAGGTACTCTGATGGTCTGAAGATAGGTACTCAGGTTTTCTGGGCTGGTGATAGGTACTCGGGTACTCTGATGGGCTGGAGACAGGTACTCAGGTACACTGATGGGCTAGAGATATATACTCAGGTACTCTGGTGGGCTGCAGATAGGTACTCTGATGGGCTGGAATTAGGTATTCTAGTAATCTGGGCTGGAGACAGGTACTTGGGTACTCTGCTGGGATGAAGATAGGTACTCGGATGGGCTACAGATAGGTACACAGATACTCTGGGCTGGAGACAGGTACTCGGGTACTCTGATGGTCTGAAGATAGGTACTCGGGTACTCTGGGCTGGAGACAGGTACTCGGGTACTCTGATGGTCTGAAGATAGATACTCAGGTACTCTGGTCTGGAGACAGGTACTTGGATACTCTGATGGGCTGGTGACAGGTACTCGGGTACTCAGATGGGCTGGTGACAGGTACTTGGGTACTCAGATGGGCTGGTGACAGGTACTCGGGTACTCAGATGGGCTGGTGACAGGTACTTGGGTACTCAGATGGGCTGGTGACAGGTACTCGGGTACTCAGATGGGCTGGTGACAGGTACTTGGGTACTCAGATGGGCTGGTGACAGGTACTTGGGTACTCAGATGGGCTGGTGACAGGTACTTGGGTACTCAGATGGGCTGGTGACAGGTACTTGGGTACTCAGATGGGCTGGTGACAGGTACTCGGGTACTCAGATGGGCTGGTGACAGGTACTTGGGTACTCAGATGGGCTGGTGACAGGTACTCGGGTACTCAGATGGGCTGGTGACAGGTACTTGGGTACTCTGATGGGCTGGTGACAGGTACTTGGGTACTCAGATGGGCTGGTGACAGGTACTTGGGTACTCAGATAGCCTGGTGACAGGTACTTGGGTACTCAGATGGCCTGGTGACAGGTCCTCTTTATTACTGAGGGCAAGCAGTGTGTATTGGTGTGTACTGTGGGTGGTAACTAGCTGTTATCGCAATCTCCTCCTCACACACAATCGGTGTGTGAGGAGGAGAACCCAGTAACAGCTAGTTACTGTGACTTGTTTACATTCTGTGACCGGCTGTGATTGGACACAGCTGGTCACGTGGTAAACAGCCAAATTAATTGGCTCTTTACCTCGATCGGGGATGGGCTGTGTCAGAGTAACATGCCTCATCTCCGATCGCCGTTCTGCGCACCCCCGGGGGCGTGCACGAGGACAGTGCTTGTGACCGGCTGTGATTGGACACAGCCGGTCACGTGGTAAAGACGGGGATGGGCTGTGTTCCGAGAGACACGCCTAATCCCTGATCGCTGTGCTGTCTACCCTCGGGGGCGTGCGAGAACAGGCGAACCTCATATGACATCCACTCGGAGGGACAGAGTGTTCCTGCCAGCGTCCTATTACTATGGCCCGGTATGGAAGTGGTTGCACCAAATTTCATTGCAGACCCAGATATTACCTTGCAAAAGCGGCAGTGACATCATCACTGTGCTGTACATAGCCTGTGCAGAGAGCAGAGCTGTGGGAGGGGCCCAGCAGACCCCACCCACTACAGGATGCCTGCAGAAAACTACAGGAGGGGGCGGAGACAAGACCAGTCACCCTGCACAAGGAGAGGGAGCAGCAGTGACCGGTCTTTATTACAGGAAGTCTCACACTGGATTACTGCACAGATCTGGGGGAAATACACAAAGCACTCTCAAGGAACAATACACATGATTGATGTATTTACACAATATTTGCTTATCCTGGAGTTCAGCTTTAATTATTCTGTTGTATAAAGTATTGGGAAATGGCTGACCACAGAAATCTGTGGTCATAAGAGGTGTGATGAAAAGTGGACTGGTGGGACACGTAATAGAGGCCCCGCTCTGTCCGAGGGTCAGGAAAACTTTAAATGAACCTTTTTTCCATCCCTGTCAAAGCGTTCGCTCGTGTGCAGCTCGGCGTAACAGTGGAGGCAACGCAGCGCACAAAGGGGACTCGTTTTAGCCGAGAAGCGAGAACCGGCGAGATACGAGGCAGATTAATGTAGGGTACAGACGAGAAAAGATTTAAAACTAATGTGACAAAAATAGATTAAAAGACATAGCGGCGGCGGGGAGCCGGTTCCAGGGGAAGATAGTTACATCCAAGCCGTTATTTGTTCCAAAGTGAAGTTTTTATATTTGGCCGGAACTATTTTTCACGTCCAGGGAATGGAGAAAATGTTTAGATTTTTAGTCATCCATAAAAAGGCCTTGATGGAATTTTCCCCATGACAGGTAAAGGTCACATTCAGATCCCGGACTGTGTGTGTAATGTTGTTTCGCTCAGACAGGTAACCGAGCGGAAAGCTGCTGGTTTCAATAATCTTCAAGTCTTAAACCTGGAATCCCATGTTAAAGAGAAAGTCTTAAAGGAGAACATTGATAAATGTTTTATCCCAGGTTGATGGTTGGAGGAGGCACTGCTGCTCCAGATATGACCTTCAAAGCACTCAAAAATACACTATATTGTTAAAAGTATTGGGACGCCTGGCTTTACACGCACATGAACTTTAATGGCATCCCAGTCTTAGCCCGTAGGGTTCAACATTGAGTTGGCCCACCCTTTACAGCTATAACAGCTTCAACTCTTCTGGGAAGACTGTCTACAAGATTTAGGAGTGTGTCTATGGGAATGTTTGACCATTCTTCCAGAAGAGCATTGGTGAGGTCAGGCATTGATGATGGACGAGTAGGCCTGGCTCGCAGTCTCTACTAATTCATCCCAAAGATGTTGTATCGCGTTGATTGCAGGCCAATCAAGTTCCTCCACCCCAAACTCGCTCATCCACACTTTATTGCCAAAAGTATTGGGCCACCCCTCCAAATCATTTGGTGGAGGGGAGATTATGGTGTGGGGTTGTTTTTCAGGGGTTGGGCTTGGCCCCTTAGCTCCAGTGAAGGGAATTCTTAAGGCGTCAGCATACCAAGACATTTTGGACAATTCCATGCTCCCAACTTTGTGGGAACAGTTTGGGGATGGTCCCTTCCTGTTCCAACATGACTGCCCACCAGTGCACAAAGCAAGGTCCATAAAGACATGGATGATCAAGTTTGGGGTGGAGGAACTTCACTGGCCAACACAGAGTCCTGACCTCAACCCGATAGAACACCTTTGGGATGAATTAGAGCAGAGACTGCGAGCCAGGCCTTCTCATCCAACATCAGTGCCTGACCTCACAAATGCTCTTCTGGAAGAATGGTCAAACATTCCCATAGACACACTCCTAAACCTTGTGGACAGCCTTCCCAGAAGAGTTGAAGCTGTTATATCTGCAAAGGGTGGGCCAACTCGATATTGAACCCTACGGACTAAGACTGGGATGCCATTAACCACTTCAGCCCTGGAAGAATCTACGCCCTTCTTGACCAGAGCACTTTTTGCGATACAGCACCGCGTAGTTTTAACTGACAATAGCGCAGTCATGCAACGCTGTACCCAAATAAAATGTATGTCCTTTTTTTCCCCACAAATAGAGCTTTCTTTTGGTGGTATTTGATCACCTCTGCGTTTTTTACATTTTTTGCGCTATAAACAAAAAAAGAGCGACAATTTTGAAAAAAAAAGCAATATTTTTTACTTTTTGCTATAATAAATATCCCCCAAAAATATATAAAAAAACGAATTTTTTCCTCAGTTTAGGCCGATATGTATTCTTTTACATATTTTTGGTAAAAAAATAGCAATAAGCTTATATTGACTGGTTTGCACAAAAGCTATCGCGTCTACAAAATGGGGGATAGATTTATGGCATTTTTATTATTAATTTTTATTTTATTAGTAATGGCGGCGATCTGCAATTTTTATCGTGACTGTGACATTATGGCGGACACATTTGACACTATTTTGGGACCATTGTCATTTTATACAGCGATCAGTGCTATAAAAATGCACTGATTACTGTATAAATGACACTGGCAGGGAAGGGGTTAAACACTAGGGGCGATCAAGGGGTTAAGTGTGTCCTAGGGAGTGATTCTAACAGTAGGGGGGATTGTCTCACTAGAACATGACAGCGATCACTGCTCCCGATGACAGGGAGCAGTAGATCTCTGTCATGTCACTAGGCAGAACGGGGAAATGCCTTGTTTATATAGGCATCTCCCCGTTCTGCCGCTCTGAGGGTCCCGCGATCACAGAGCACGCGGCAGGCGCGCGCCCACAATGCCGCTTTTTAAAGGGGGACATAGTCCCATGCCATGGTGCCGACGTATATCGTCGTGCACTGGTCGGCAAGCGGTTAAAGTACATGTGCATGTAAAGGCAGGCGTCCCAATACTTTTGGTAATGTAGTGTACTTGTGATTGAAAAAGAAAGATTGTTGTAATTGTTCCTGATCAGAGCTCATTGATGCGTAGATGCCCTGATTTAATCAGGAGGGACACAAATGGGAAAAAAAGTATTTTTTACACTTTTAAATTTTTTTAAACACTATTTTTGTCTTCTTTAACCACTCCGGAACATTTTACCCCCTTCAAGATCAGACCATTGTTTGCAGTTCGGCACTGCGCTACTTTAACTGGCAATTGCGCAGTCATGCGTTGCTGTGCGCAAACGAAATTTAAATAATTTTTTTCACACAAATAGAGATTTCTCTAACCGCTTCCTGACCAGCCGCCGCAGTTTTACTGCGGCAGAATGGCACAGGCAGGCGAATCGGCGTAATATTACGTCGGGCGCGCGTGCGCACTCCCTTGGCCGCGATGATGGGATTCGATCCAGAACCGATCAATCCCCAGGCCCAGGCCAATGAAATCTGGCCTGGACCTGGTGATCGCTCCTTACGAATGAGATCCTTCCCCTGCATGTGTAAGTGCAAACACAGCAGGGGAAGTGATGTAATCTCTCCTCGTATCGGTCTTTTCCGTTCCAGACCGAGGAGAGAAAACATCTCACAGTAAGCGCACCAACACTACACTGACACCAGTTCATGTAGGTACACTTACCACCCCCCGATCCCCCCCCCCCCCAGTTAACCCCTTCAACCCCTGTCACTGTGTCACCCAGTGCAGCATTCAGATTTTTTTTTTGATCGCTGTACTGCTGTCATTAGTGACACTAATCAGTGTTAGGGTAATTAGTGGTAGGTCCAGATAGGTCTAGGGACCCCCCCTAACCCCTCCCTAATAAAGGTTTAACCCCTTGATCACCCCCTGTCACCAGTGATCACTGTATAAGTGTCACGGGTGACGCTGGTTAGCTAGATTTTTTTTTTTATAGCGTCAGGGCACCCGCTGTATATATTACCCAATTAAGGTTTAACCCCCTGATCAACCGGCAGGTGACATCAGTTAGGCTTTAGCGTCAGATAGGGTCTGCGTCGCCCCAGGCAGCGTCAGATCAGTGCCAGTAGCGCTAACACCCACGTACTCACCATACACCTCCCTAGTATAGTGTCTGAACAGATCAATATCTGATCAGACCTATTTTAGCGTCCCCAGCAGTTTAGGGTTCCCAAAAACGCAGTGTTAGCGGGATCAGCCCAGATACCTGCTAGCACCTGCGTTTAGCCCCTACGCCCAGCCCAGCCCACCCAAGTGCAGCATCGATCGATCACTGTCACTTACAAAACACAAAACGCATAACTGCAGCGTTCGCAGAGTCAGGCCTGATTCCTGCGATCGCTAACAGTTTTTTTGGTAGCTTTTGAATCAGTCGCTGACAGGTGCTTTTTTTCTTGCGAGTCTCACTTGTGTACCAGTAAATTTAGAGACCAAAATGTCCAATCGAAGGTACAGTAGTGAAGAGGCCTACACGTTTCTGAGCATGACAGATAGTGAAGAGGAAGTCACTCATCTGTCAGATTCAGGCTCAGAATACGAACCTGTAGACAGCAGCGGCACCCTGACAGATAGCTCTGATGACAAGGTTGTGGTCCTTGCCAAGGTCAGGTCACTGCAGCATCACATGGTGACGTGGCGAGTCCCATAAGTGCAGTTCAAGATGGCGAGGTGGCAAGCACGAGTAGTGTCCTGCTGCCACCAAGAAGAAGACAAAGACAGGCCCGTCGAGCCCATAGTGCCCTTCCTGCTGCATTCGCCAATCCTAATTGGGAGCCCATCACTTTTGCAGCACCCGTACTTCCCCCCCATTCACTGGCCAATCCGGAATTCAGGTGGAAATAGTTGATTTCGCGTCACTTGATTTTTATTCACCGTTTTTCACGGAAGATCTCTATAGATCTGTTGTGGACCAAAGCAATTTATATGCTGGTTAATTCATCACCGCTAATCCCCAGCTGACCCTTGCCAGAGAATGGAAACCAATTACGGTTTCCGAATTTAAGACCTTCCTGGGCCTATCCCTCCTCATGGGCATAACTAAAAAGAGTGAGTTGCGGTCATATTGGTCCACTTACCAAATTCACCATATGCCCATGTTCTCTGCCTCCATGACCAGGACACGATACGAGCAGATCTCGCGGTTCATGCATTTCAATGACAATGAACTCTGTCGTCCTCGGGGTGACCCTGAATTTGATGGGCTCTACATAATTCGGCCCCTCGTAAACCACTTCGACCAACCGTTTGCAGCCTTGTTTACTCCCCATCAAGTTGTCTGCGTTGATGAGTCCCTGATTAAGTTTTCTGGCCGCTTCCCAGCAAGCGTGCCAGATATGGGGTCAAGATGTATAAGCTCTGTGACCAAGCCACAGGCTATACATATAGTTTTATGGTTTACGAGGGAAGAGATAGTTACGTGGAGCCGGAGAACTGCCCAGACTACATAGGGAGCACTGGTAAGATTGTGTGGGACTTGGTGTCACCCTTATTCGGAAAGCAGTACCACTTGTACGTTGGACAATTATTACACAAGCGTGCCACTTTTTTTAGTCACTTGTTTGATCATCAAATTGGCGCATGTGGCACTGTGCGATCTAATCGCCTGGGCTTACCCCAGCGGCTTGTAGATTCCCGTCTTAGGCTGGGGGAGAGAGCCTGCTTGAGATGTAACAATTTGCTTGCTGTGAAGTGGAGGGATAATAAGAATGTTTTCGTTCTGTCCTCCCTTCACGCAGATGTGATGGTCCAAATTCCTACGGCGACTGGTGTTGTGGAGAAACCCCTCTGTGTCCAAGAATATAACCTTAACATGGGGAGGGGTGGACCTCAACAACCAGTTGTTGGCGCCGTACCTAATTGCCTGTAAAGCCAGACGCTGGTACAAAAAAGTGTCTGTATACTTATTTCAATTAGCTCTGCTGAATGCTTATGTGCTATACAAAGCTTCAGGATGTCTGGATCCTTCATTAAATTCCAGGAAGAGATCATCACAGCCCTTCTGTTTCCAGACGGTGCTGTGGCCCAACTTCCCAATCCAAATGCAGTAAGCCGGCTGCATGAGAGGCATTTTCCCCATGTCCTCTCTGGTACCCCTACCCAAAGAAACCCCCAAAGAAGATGTTGTGTCTGTAGAAAGCGCGGATATAGGCGTGACATTCGCTTTTTATCGTCCCTCCTGTCCTGACATTGGTGACTGTTTCGAACGCTACCACACACTAATTGAGTATTAGCGTAGGGTACAGCACCACACAGTCCTAGGCACACTAACACAGGGTCTCGAAAGATGTGATGGCCATCACATTTTGAGACACCCTAATCTGGAACATTTATAGTTTATGTGAAAAGTGAAAAAAAAATAAAAATAAAAAAAAAAACACACAAAAACACAAAAAAAAAATTAAAAAGCCAAAAATAGTTGTGGTTTTATTTTTCTTCTCTCTATTGTTCTCTCTCTATTGTCTGCTCTATTGTTCTCTCTCTTTTGTTACTGTATTTTAGAACTGTATTTTTACTATGTTTTATTGTATTTGCTTTGCAGGCATGGTAAATCTTACTGTTATAAAGTTATTTTTAACCATCATTTGTTTAGAAGGTACTAGGAAAAGGGCAAACCACCGCGCTAAATATAAAAATTAGTACATACAAAACATATTGAGAAAAATAAAAATGAAAAAAACAAAAGTGACAAATCAGTGAATGAATATATATACAAGCAGCCGCTAAAAGTGGGATACACACATTACAAAATATTCAATAAGGAGCAGCGCTGTGATAACAAAGGTTTGTATGATATAAACCACATCAGATAAAATGAATATTAGACCCAAAATTAGGATTAATTCCAAAGTTCATAATAAAGTTCATAATAACCAGGAGGTAAAAAGTCCTATCCAGAATCACTTTCAGATAGTAGATATGGTGAGAAACGTAGATAGGTGGGAATACAAATACATAAATCAATGTGTCCTTCACCGCACCACTGTGGTATTGGTAGGAATGCGCGCTTACCAAACGGCAAGCTTAGGGAAGCTTGCGACCTTAACCCGGTCGGGGCCTTTCAGGAAGGGACCACCAAAAGGAAAACACACCACCTTCGCTTGGAATAAGCACGCTGTTCCCCAATTATCCAGTATTCACTGTATTGTAGAGATGTGACCCCTGGCTAGGGATAAATCTGCATAAGGATCCTGTGGAGGTTTTCTAGCCTGATGATCAAGCGTCTTTATGCGATCAAGCCTTTCTGAGTGACCATGTGACTGTTCCCAAGCTGGTACTCACACACTCACGGCCCACTGTTCTGTCTCCAAGGCCGTCAGACCTGTCAGTACATGGTAATGGCTGCCCTTCCTCTTCCTGCCTACAGCAACAATAGGCTAGGAGTAAAAAAAAAATAGAATAGAATAGAATGTTTAGAAGGTACGCCATTCAGCTGCAGCACGGGTTTGCTCCCACGATACATAAAGCCGTGACTCCAGTGCTGTAGGGCGACCACAGTTTTCACCACCACAACAGGATTTCACCACCACAGTTAAAAAAAGAGCATATATGCCAAAGCATTTGGGCAGGGGTGGAGGTGTGATTTGCTCCTAACATTAGGCAAATGACCCCATTTTGAAAAGTTGACACCCCAAGGTATTTGCTAAGAGGCATGTTGAGTTTTTTGCAGCTCTCATTTGTTTTTGAAAATGAAAAAAGAAAAGAAAAATGTATTTTTTTTTTCTTTTTTCAATTTTCAAAACTTTGTGACAAAAAGAGAGTTCTGCAAAATACTCAACATGCCTCTCAGCAAATAGCTTGGGGTGTCTACTGTTCAAAATGGGGTAATTTGGGGGGGGGGGTTGTGCTATCTGGGCATTTCATGGCCTCAGAAACTGTGATAGGCAGTGAGGAGTGAAATCAAAAATTTACGCCCTTAGAAAGCCTGAAGGTGGTGATTGGTTTTCGGGGTCCTGTACACGGCTAGGCTCCCAAAAAGTCTCACACATGTGGTATCCCCGTACTCAGGAGAAGCAGCTAAATGTATTTTGGGGTGTAATTTTACATATTCCTATGGCATGTTTGAGCAATATATCATTTAGTGACAACTTTGTGCAAAAAAAGAAAAAAAATTGTACATTTCCCGCAACTTGTGGCAAAATATAAAATATTCCATGGACTCAACATGCCTATCATCAAATAGCTTGGGGTGTCTACTTTCCAAAATGGGGCATTTGGGGGGGGTTGGTGCTATCATGGCATTTTATGGCCTTCGAAACTGTGATAGGTATTGAGGAGTGAAATCAAAAATTTACACCCTTAGAAATCCTGAAGCCGGTGATTGGTTTTTGGGGTCCTGTATACGGCTAGGCTCCCAAAAAGTCTCACACATGAGGTATCCCCGTACTCAGGAAAAGCAGCAGAATATATTTTGGGGTGTAATTCCACATATAACCATGGCACGTGTGAGCAATATATAATTTAGTGACAACTTTGTGTAATTTTTTTTTTTTTGTCATTTTTCAATCACTTGTGACAAAAAAATAAAACATTCAATGGGCTCAACATGCCTCTCAGCAATTTCCTTGGGGTGTCTACTTTCCAAAATGGGGTCTTTTGGGGGGTTGGGTTGTACTGTCCTGCCATTTTAGCACCTCAAGAAATTAGATAGGCAGTCATAAAGTAAAAGCGGCGTAAATTCCAGAAAATGTACCCAAGTTTGTAGATGCTATAACTTTTGCGCAAAACAATAAATATACGCTAATTGACAGTTTTGTTTTTTACCAAAGACATGTGGCTGAATACATTTTGGCCTAAATGTATGACTAAAATTGAGTTTATTTGATTTTTTTTTTTATAACAAAAAGTAGAAAATATCATTATTTTTCAAAATTTTCGGTCTTTTTCCGTTTAAATTGCAAAAAATAAAAATCGCAGAGGCAATCAAATACCATCAAAAGAAAGCTCTATTTGTGGGAAAAAAAGGACACAAATTTTGTTTGGGTACAGCATTGCATGACCGCGCAATTACCAGTTAAAGCAGCGCAGTGCCAAATTGTAAAAAGTGCTCTGGTCATTGAGCAGCAAATCCTCAGGGGATGAAGTGGTTAATGGTATTTGATCACCAGTGGGTTTTTTTATTTTTGCAATGTAAACCAAAAAAGACCAGCCTCCAACCTTCCCCTATAGCTGGTTCAACACACCAAAATAAAAAGGAACCAGCCTCCAACCTCCCCCCACACAAAAAAAAAAAAAAAAAAAGGAACCAGCCTCCAACCTCCCCCTATAGCTGGTTCAACACACACCTACAGTGCCTTGCAAAAGTATTCACCCCTTTGCATTTTTCATGTTTTGTTGCCTCACAATCTGGAATTAACATGGATTGTTTCAGGATTTACATCATTTATTTACAGAGCATGCCCACAAATTTGAAGATGTTTTTTTTTTTTTTATTGTGAAGAAAACAACACATAGGACAAAATAACAGAAAAAGTCAATGTGCATAACTATACACCCCCCCCCAAAGTCAATACTTTGTAGAGCCACCTTTTGCTGCTCTCACAGTTCCAAGTCGCTTTGTATAAGTGTCTATGAGCTTGCCACATCGTACCACTGGGATTTTTGCCCATTCCTCCTGACAAAACTGTTCCAGCTCCTTCAAGTTGGATGGTTTGTGCTTGTGAACAGCAATATTTAAGTTTGACCTCAGATTTTCTATTGGCTTGAGGTCTGGGCTTTGACTAGGCCATTCAAACACATTTACATGTTTCCCCTTAAACCACTCAAGTGTTGCTTTATCAGTGTGTTTGGGGTCATTGTCCTGCTGGGAGGTGAACCTCCGTCCTAGCCTCAAATCACACACAAAGTGGTACAGGTTTTGCTTAAGAATATCCCTGTATTTAGCACCATCCATCTTTCCCTCAACTCTGACCAGTTTCCCAGTCCAGACTGCTGAAAAACATCCCCACAGCATGATGCTGCCACCACCATGTTTCACTGTGGGGATGGTGTTTTTTGGGTGATGTGATGTGTTGGGTTTGCACCAGACATAGAGTTTTCTTTGATGGCCAAAAAGTTCAATTTTAGTCTCATCAGACCAGAGCACCTTCCTCCATACAAACTCAAAACGTGCCATTTTGTTTTTGGCTGAAAGTAATGGCTTTCTTCTGGCCACTCTGCCATAAAGCCCAACTCTATGGAACGTACAGCTTATTGTCGTACTATGTACAGATACTCCAGTCTCTGCTGTGGAACTCTGCAGCTCCTCCAGGGTTACCTTAGGTCTCTGTGCTGCCTCTCTGATTAATGCCCTCCTTGCCCAGTCCATGAGTTTTGGTGTGCGGCCGTCTCTTGGCAGGTTTGCTGTTGTGCCATTTTCTTTCCATTTGGTTATGATAGATTTGATGGTGCTCCTAGGGATCATCAAAGATTTGGATATTTTTTTATAACCTAACCTTGACTTGTACTCAGTGGTGGCTGGTGCTCAAAAATGTTTGTTTTTTTTTGGGGGGGGGGGCGCAAACAAACTGAAAAATACTGAACCCCCCCTCCGCCCCCCATCAATTGCAGCCTCACCGTGCCCATCAAATGCAGCCATTGTGCCCATCAAATGCAGCAATTGTGTCCATTGAACACAGCCACCTGTGCCCATCGAACGCAGCCACCTGTGCCCATCAAATGCAGCCACCTGTGCCCATCAAATTCAGCCACTTGCCCATGAAATGCAGCCACTTCTGCCCATTAAATGCAGCCATAGTGCCCATCAAATGCAGCCACTTGCCCATCAAACGCAGCCATTGTGCCCATCAAATGCAGCCACTTGCCCATTAAACGCAGCCACTTGTGCCCATGAAACGCAACCACTTGCCCATCGAATGCAGCCACCTGTGCCCAACAAACACAGCCACTTGTGCCCATCATATGCAGCCACCTGTGCCCATCAAATGCAGCCACTTGTGCCCATCAAATGCAGCCACTTGTGCCCATCAAACGCAGCCACTTGTGCCCATCAAACGCGGCCACTTGCCCATCGAATGCAGCCACCTGTGCCCATTTTATGCAGCCACTTGTGCCCATCATATGTAGTCACCTGTGCCCATTTAATACAGCTACCTGTGCTCATAAAATGCAGCCACTTGTGCCCATCAAACGCAGCCACTTGTGCCCATCAAACGCAGCCACTTGTGTCTATCAAACGCAGCCACTTGTGCCCATGAAATGTAGCCACCTGTGCCCATGAAATGCAGCCACCTGTGCCCATTAAATGCAGCCACTTGTGCCCATAAAATGCAGCCACTTGCCCATCAAATGTAGCCACTTGTGCCCATCATATGCAGCCACCTGTGCCCATGAAATGCAGCCACTTGCCCATCAAACGCAGCCATTGTGCCCATCATATGCAGCTACTAACAACACAACACATACCTAACAAAAAAAAAAAGAACCAGCCTCCAACCTCTCCCTATAGCTGGTCCAACACACACCTAACAAAAAAAAGGAAGAACCAGCCTCCAACCTCCACCTATAACTGGTCCAACACACCTAAATAATAATAATAATAATAATAATAATAATAATAATAATAATAATAAAAAAGAAAAAAATACCAGCCTCCAATCTCCCCCTATAGCTGGTCCAACACACACCTAACAAAAAAAAGAAAGAACCAGCCTCCAACCTCCCCCTATAACTGGTCCAACACACACCTAAATAGTAATAATAATAATAATAATAAAAAAGAAAAAAGTACCAGCTTCCAATCTCCCCCTATAGCTGGTCCAACACACACCTAACAAAAAAAAGAAAGAACTAGCCTCCAACCTCCACCTATAGCTGGTTCAACAATTCCTATCCTTCCCTCTTTTTCGCTACCCTTACCCCTCTCCTATCCTCTCTCACTAACCTGCCCCCTATCCCACCCTCCCCCTATAACTGGTCCAACACACACCTAAATAGTAATAATAATAATAATAATAAAAAAGAAAAAAGTACCAGCCTCCAATCTCCCCCTATAGCTGGTCCAACACACACCTAACAAAAAAAAGAAAGAACTAGCCTCCAACCTCCACCTATAGCTGGTTCAACAATTCCTATCCTTCCCTCTTTTTCGCTACCCTTACCCCTCTCCTATCCTCTCTCACTAACCTGCCCCCTATCCCACCCACCCCCCGTATCCCCTCCACTCTCACTACCCTTCCCCCTCTCTTATCCCCCCTCCTCTCTCACTACCCTTCCCCCTTGCCTATCCCCCCTCCTCTATCACTACCCTTCCCCCTCTCCTACCCCCCCTCCTCTCTCCCCCCTCCTCTCTCACTACCCTTCCCCCTCTCCTATCCCCCCTCCTCTCTCACTACCCTTCCCCCTCTCCTGTTCCCCCTCCTCTCTCACTACCCTTCCCCCTCTCCTTTCCCCCCTCCTCTCTCACTACCCTTCCCCCTCTCCTGTCCCCCCTCCTCTCTCACTACCCTTCCCCCTCTCCTGTCCCCCCTCCTCTCTCACTACCCTTCCCCTCTTACACACTCTCTCTCTCTCTGCCTCCTGTCTAGTATGGGCGATGTCGTAAGCCGTATTTTCTCAACACTTCAGCTTCTTTTCTGACTCTCGCATAGATGGCTCGAGTGTTTTCTATTGTTTTTTGTGTCTGTTTCCGCTCTTCTTCCTTCCGATTCTCCTCTCTTATCCATGTTTCCTCCCCTCTCTTCATGTCTTCCTTCTCCTTTTTCTCTTTCCTCTGCTGCATTCTTGTATTGTAGACTTTCTTGTTTTCCAGTCTTTTTTGTTCCTCTTCTCGCTCTTTCCTCTCTTTTTCCCTCCGCTCCTCGTCCCTTTTCTGTTCTTCCCTCACTTTCCTCCTGTCCAGCACCTGCTGTGCCCTCTGCCCCTCCACACTTCTCTGCCACTTTCGGGATGGAACGCTTTCCATCATTTTTTGTTCCTCTTGCTCTCCCTTCTCTATTTCCCTCCGCCCCTCATCCCTTCTCTGTGCTTCCTTCGCTATCTTCTTGTCCTCCTCCTCCTGCTGTTTCTCCTCTTTCATTCTCTTCTGCAACATTCTGGCATTGCGGGATAGAATCTTTTCCCTCATTTTTTGGTCCCGTTTTACCTTATCCTGCCCTACTTTCCTATCCCTCTCTGCTCTTCTACATCTATCCTCCTGTATTTTCTTATCCCCCTCTATCCTCTTCTCCTCTACCCTTCTTTTATCCTCCCATACTTTTTCTGCAGTGCCTCTACATCTATCAATTAATCCCAGCCTTGCTTTCTGTTGCTTCGCTTGCACCTTCCTCATTCTTTCATCTGCCGTCTGTGGGCGCCTCTGCCCTTTCACATTAACTCTAACCTATAAATGAAAAGAAGAAAGTCAGTGGAAGTTCTGATATAAAATTAGACTTTCATTGGCAATAATTTCTATTTAGTTTTGTATGGTTAGTGACATAAAGTGTGACCCATATTCTAGAACAGGCTTTCTCAACCTTTTAACCCCAGAGGAACCCCAAAAAGAATTTTTATGTCTCGAGGAACCCTTCCTAAAACCAAATCATCAGGCCTCAAAAGGAACAATGCTCCATATATTGGCGGTCAATAGGAAGAATGTCCCCCTTAAAGTGGTGTTCAGAATGCCACCCTTAAAGACAGCTAAAAAGATATTTGGTGTCATGCTGCTGGCTTTGCTAAGTGGTGCTGAACCTTGAACTCTGTAGACATCATCAAATAGGTGGTTCATCAGCCACAGCTCAAGGAACCCCTAGCAACCTCTGGAGGAACCCCAGGGTTCCACAGAACCCTGGTTAAGGATGGCAGTCCTAGATCTCCATGTTTGGCATCGCCCCTCCTGCACATAGTTTTTTTAAAGTGTACAGTGAGGACGGAAAGGATTCAGACCCCCTTAAATTTTTCACTCTTTGTTATATTGCAGCCATTTGCTAAAATCATTTAAGTTCATTTTTTTCCTCATTAATGTACACACAGCACCCCATTATGACAGAAAAACACAGATTTGTTGACATTTTTGCAGATTTATTAAAAAAGAAAAACTGAAATATCACATGGTCCTAAGTATTCAGACCCTTTGCTGTGACACTCATATATTTAACTCAGGTGCTGTCCATTTTTTCTGATCATCCTTGAGATGGTTCTACACCTTCATTTGAGTCCAACTGTGTTTGATTATACTGATTGGACTTGATTAGGAAAGGCACACACCTGTCTATATAAGACCTTACAGCTCACAGTGCATGTCAGAGCAAATGAGAATCATGAGGTCAAAGGAACCGCCTTAGAGCTCAGAGACAGAATTGTGGCAAGGCACAGATTTGGCCAAGGTTACAAAAAAATTCTGCTGCACCTAAGGTTCCTAAGAGCACAGTGGCCTCCATAATCCTTAAATGGAAGACGTTTAGGACGACCAGAACGCTTCCTGGAGCTGGCCATCAGGCTAAACTGAGCTATCGGGGGAGAAGAACCCCCGGGGGTCTGAATACTTTCCGTCCCCACTGTATGTAGATCCAAAACCTTCTGTTAAAGTTTTAGAGTATAGGGAATCGTTACTACCCATAAAAAGTTCTTTTTATTCTGTGTCCAGGAGATTTCCCATCACTTCCTGTTCTAGAGACGCAACAGGAAATTCAAGTAAATCTCTCTAAAGTGAATGGAATTCCTACCATTCGGGTGTCCCCATTGGAGGCTTTTCCCTCACCAATTGCTCATACTTTTTGGATTACCACTCATCAGTGGCAACAAAGGCAGCAATAAAAACTCTACACAGTGAGGGGTTATTTGGAGCGTGCAAAATCTGGTGTGCCTCTGCTTAAAAAAACAATCCGCTTCCAGATTCTGAGTGCGCCAGTTATAATAAACCCCTCCTCCCCCCAATGTCTAACCTCTCACCACTCTATCCAATCGATCTCTAGCCTTTTCACTTTTAACCATTTGCCGACCAGCCGCCGCAGTTGCAGTGCGGCAGAATGGCACGACTGGGCGAAATCACGTTATGTAACGTCGCTTCGCCCTGTGGTCACTAGGGGGCACGAACTCCCCGCTTGTCCCCCAAGCCGATGCAAGTGCCCGGCAGTCACGATCACCTCCGGGCTCCCGCGATCGCCGCTGACACACATACAGAGCATAGGCGTGCGCACAGGGTGTGCCGGGTGTGCCCAGGCACACCCTAATCACCCCATGCGCATTAGTGTTATCGCTCTGTGTAGCAGCAGGAACATGGTAAAGATCTCCCTCTTACCTGCTCTGCCATAAGAAAAGTGTTTATGCTCTTCTCTTTCACTGTGCCGGCAGGGAGATCAATGTGCCGGGGTCATATATATGTAGGCACATACACATGCATGTGTGTTTGAGCTCAAGGGTGCACACCCTAATGCAATAGGCTGCGCACGCCTATGATACAGAGTATGAATAGCGATCTGTCATCTCCCCTACACAGTCCCCCCTTCAGTTAGAACACACACTAGGTAACACATTAACACCTTGATCTCCCCCTAGCGTTAACCCCTTCACTGCCAGTGACATTTTTACAGTAATCAGTGCATTTTTATAGCACTGATCGCTGTATTAATGCCAATGGTCCCAAAAATGTGTCAAAATTGTCCGGTGTGTCCGCCATAATGTTGCAGTCCTGATAAAAATCGCAGATCGCTGCCATTATTGGTAAAAAAAAAATAAAAAAATAAAACTGCCATAAAACTATCCCCAATTTTGTAGATGCTATAACTTTTGCGCAAACCAATCAATATGCACTTACTGCGATTTTTTTTTTACCAAAAATATGTAGAAGAATACATATCGGCCTAAACTGAGGAAAAAAATTGTTTTTTTATATATTTTTGGGGGATATTTATTATAGCAAAAAGTAAAAAATAATGCGTTTCTTTTTTTCAAAATTGTCGCTCTTTTTTTGTTTATAGAGCAACAAATAAAAACCGCAGAGGTAATCAAATACCACCAAAAGAAAACTCTATTTGTGGGAAAAGAAGGACGTCAATTTTGTTTGGGTGCCACGACGCACGACCGCACGACAAATTTTTAAGTTAAAGCAACACAGTGCCGAATCGCAAAAAGTACTCTGGTCAGGAAGGGGGTCAAATCTTCCGGGGATGAAGTGGTTAAAGAATATTTAAGCCAAGAATAAAATGTAATATATTTCAGTTGGACAGTCCTTAGATGGGATGGCTGCATTCGTTTTTATTTTTCAGGCTAAGACCATTTTCAGCAATTACAGAAAATGCCCAGTGATCTTACCAAAACTACTATGAATAGACAGTATTACTGATGTTCTCCTTCTGTACACTACTAATCTCCCCATCCCCTATATGTAATCGAGATGAACAGGTTTGTAGTCCAGCCTGGGTGGTGGTGATAAACCCTTCCATAGATACAGTGAAGGAGTGAGCATGGCCACCCAGGGATAGGAAATGTGTTCTTCACAGGATATGTAGGTGGGAATAAAGGGCAAGTGAAAATGAATGTGGCCATGTGTCCATATCCTGTCAATGATGTCATGTGCCCCTCCTTTGTGTATGTGTATTTACAAGTGTCAGAATAGTGAAATGAAATATAGATACTTACTCTGCTGGACATCTTTGCTCAGTGATTTCCTCTTGATACTCAAAGTATAACAACCAACTGTAAATTCCTCTTGATGCTCAAAGTATAACAATGAACTGTGAATTCCTCTTGATGCTCAAAGTATAATAACAAACTGTAAAGAAAAAAAAAAGACAAGATTTAGCATACATTTCCTATAACTAGATATCACACAATCATTGGCCAGAACTACGACTAACAGCAATCATTAGACGACGACTGACCAGGAGCCGATCCCCAGGCCAAGGCAATAACGTCTTATGATTTTAACAGATTTTTTAACAGTGGGGGAAGGGGGGGGGGTTTAAGGTTCCAGTGACCATCAATGATTGAGGGATTGTTTTTTTTATAGAAAAAAATGTAAATGTAAGAAATCCCAAACTTTCACTCTTTTCCCCTTTTTATATAGTAAAAAAATGAGAACCCCAGTGGTCATTAAATATCACCAAATCTCTATGGGGGGGGGAAAAATTGATTTAGAATCTATTTGGGTACATTCATTAATTACAAGTAATCGTCAGTCAAACTATCACAGCACTGAAAATTGATAAATGGCTGGAAATGAAGGGATGTATACAGGCTGACACTCAACTGGTTATTGTAATCATCAATGATTTACTGGATAGAACCAGAGATATGACTGCAGGGCTCAGAATATGAGGGAAAAGTCTGACATTATTCTTTAACAAGGACTTTTCACTATTTACAATTAGGAAATGGTTAGAAGCCCTGCCAAATCTTTACTGCTTTCCCCCCCATGGCAACATTACCCCTCACTTCCTAATGCAGAATATTCTAAATCTACAATATTCTACAGAGGACAGATTATAGGAGTTTGCCCGGGTTTGCTTTTCAAATAACTGCTGCAGGGGATTTGAATTTAAAGGTCAGTTGGGGGCTAAAAATAGCGCACATTCTGTTACTGGCTGCCTTGCCCCGTCTCCATGGAAACAAACTGACCATCTACACAGAGCATAGCATAGTGTCTGCCACTCACCTCTCCTATACCCTGCCTTAGGCCCCTTTCACACTTATACGACTTGTCCCACGATTTTGTACTGCAAAATCGTATGACAAGTCATTCTCCATGATTTGCAATGACTACCATTCATATTGGTACAACTTTAAGTCGTGCCGACTTGAAAGTAGTCCCTGCACTACTTTGGTCCAACTTCTATGCGAGTTGTACTCCATAGACCTCAATGTTAAACCCTGAAGTAGCATGCAAGTCGTGCCTGAATAATATAGACACGACTTCAGTACGACTTTGTAAGCACAAGCCTGGCCTCGCTATTCGGGAAAGGAAAACTTTTCTTTCCTTTCCCGATGAGCGACAGGCAGTGCTGACAGCTGTCTGGTATGAATCCAGAGGGGAACGCCGCGCCAAGTTTTAGGCTATGTTTCCACTATTGCGTCCCCAAAGTCGCGCGATTTACACTGCGATTTTGCGTTGCGATTTGTGGTGCGTTTTGTTGCGACTTTAATAACGACTTTGTGCGACTTGGATGTTCTGCGATTTAGTCATAGTGATGTAATTCCTTATCCTGCTTATTTATTTCCCCTTCCTCTTTCGTTGTCACGTGTTGTATGTTTGTTAGCAAACATGTTGGCTATGCAATATGTTGGGTCAGCAGTCATTTTGGCTGCTGTAGCAGCATTTATAGATAAAGAAGAGGAGGATAACCGGAGGAGGAGAAGGCATAGGTTTTGGATACATCCCATCATCGCCCAAAGGGAAGTGAGAGGCCAGTTTGGGGTCCTTTACAATGACCTCCAGGCTCATGAAGACAAATTCTTCAATTACACAAGGATGTCAATTAGAAGGTGAGAACATTTTTTGATGTCAACTTGCAAATGCTGCCAGATATATTTATGAAAATGTGTATATGCCTGGTCAGTATGACTCTTTTTATTATTTTTACATTTGAATAGCTAGAAGTGTTAACTCTAATCTGATCAAATTTTTAGAAAAATGGAACATTTGTAAATGTTTGATTTTTACATGGTCAGTGTAGATAATAGCCATATTTTGTCTCTTTACAGTTTTGATGAATTGTTGGCTTTGCTCTCTAGTCATCTAGCGCGACAAAACACAAGTTTCAGAAGGAGTATTCCAGCTGTTGAAAGACTCATAATAACATTGAGGTAACTTTTCATACCTACTGTTTCTTCTTCTTAACTTCTATGTGGCATTTGGAGATCCACATCATTCTTTCATCATCTTTACATGAAGTCCAAAAATAAATACTAGCATGTAATTGTGCGTAAGCTTGTTTTTACAATCTTAACTCTGCCTCTACATCACCAGTGTCTTTCTCCTGCTCCTCTTCTTCATTCTTCACTTCCTCAGGCACCTCCTTCCTAGCTCTTTTTTTTTTTTTTATTGAAGTAGCTTAGTGTAAATATGTATCATTATCATAAAATGTATGTACTTTTCCATTTTAGGTACCTGGCAACTGGACATTCCTTTTCAAGTTTGCATTATGAGTTTTTGGTTGGCAAAACTACTGTCAGCAATATTGTCCACGATACCTGCCGAGCTATCTGGAATGTCCTTAGGGATTTGGTCCTGAAGAAGCCCACTTGCGAAGATTGGTGCAAGAAAGCGGAACTTTTCTGGGATCGTTGCAATTTCCCAAATTGTCTAGGGGCAATTGACGGAAAACATATGAGGGTAGTGATGCCCATTGGCAGTGGAACAAAATACTTTAATTACAAAAAATATTTTTCTTTTGTATTACTAGCAGTGGCTGATGCCAATTATTGTTTTAGCTACATAGACATTGGATCATATGGCAGCAGCTCAGACTCCAGTATTTTCCAAAGATCATCCTTTGGAAGAATGTTGCGGGAAAATGGTCTGGACCTGCCACAGGACTGTCCGTTGCCAGGAACAAATGGGCCGCCAATGCCATTTGTGTTTGTTGGGGATGAGGCCTTTGCTCTCAGTGAGCATCTCTTAAGGCCTTATTCCAATAGGTGTCTGAGTGAAGAGAAGCGAATCTTCAATTACCGGTTAACGAGGGCAAGACGAGTGGTAGAATGTTCTTTTGGCATTTTAGCCAACAAGTGGCGTTTGCTACATACACCGATTAATTTAAAACTGGAGAATGCAATATCTGCAGTAAAAGCAGCATGTGTGCTTCATAATTTTGTTAGAATTCGTGATGGCTATCTTTTTGAAGATTCCCTCATGCACGATCTGGAAGGTGCACAATGGAGTGCCAGTAGGGGCACCACCAATGGTGCCAGTGTGCGTGAGGGATTCTCATCTTATTTTATGTCTGCTGCTGGTTCTGTCCCCTGGCAGCAGGATGCCATAGCATAATGTATGTCATGCATTTTCTTGGAATATTATTTAGATGTATGTTATGTTTCATTGCATCCAAATGCAGAATAACATGTCTTTACCTCAAATTCGAAAAAAGGATAAGCAGAAAATGCACAATGTAACCAAAATAATTTTTATTTTCTGGATTTTTGTGCAGGAAAGCACACAAAATTTTTTAGTTATGTGTTTTGGTGAACTACACCATTTTTTTTACTTTTTAACAAGCACAACAAATATTAAAATAATAAAATATTTCACTCTGAAAAACACCAAAATAAAAGTAATAAAAAATAAAAAATATATAATCTGAATCTTTTTTACAAGACAACTCTTTTTGCAAGAAGGCAAAAATAAAGAAATACGTTCCATGAACTCAAAAATTCAACAGTTGTTGTTTTGGCCTCCTCAACCAACCAAAAAATATAGAACAGGTCTTAAACCCACATCAAAAATAATAGTAAATTACAATTGCTCGTATGTTTTGTTTTCAGTGGTCCCGGAAACTGAACTATTGGTTGGTCCAGGGAAATCCACTGATGGACCAGGGTAATATTTCCTTTCCAGAAAAGGCGGAACATGATTGGGTGTAGGCTGCCTAAGTTGGTGAGTGGTTGGGGGGCCAAGGGTAGAGGTAGTGGGGGCAGGAATTGGATGCAACATGCGTGGCCTTGAGGGATTCAGCATATTACCATACTGGTCACAGTATAGACGGTTTATTGGTGGAGCATACTGTGTACTTGGAAAGTGAGTGTATTGTTGATAAGGGGGATATTGGGGAAGGGGGGGTTGCATATATGCTGAGGATGTTGTTGGCCCCTCACCCACAAATGATTGAGCAGTTGACATTAAAGCCATCCTGAGTGCATATTTTTTCTCAGGGGGTACCTGTTTACATATGCCTAAAATTACAGTGAGAAATGCTGTGTCTTCACACTGGTTTTCAGCCATTTTAGTGGACATCTGACTGACTACATCTAAAATTTTATCCATGGGTTTCACAGGTCGGGCACTGCCCCTTGAAGACCTTCGCAAAGGCCTAGAGACATTGCTAGGTCCTGGTTCTGCATCCTCCTCATTCATTGAGTTTGATGTTGACCTTGATTCATCTACGAACAGTTCCTTGTCAACATTGTCTTGGAATTGTTCTTGCTCCTCCTCCTCCGCAGCTTCCTCTGCCTCATCTTCTGCTGCCAAACCCTGTGTGCTGTCTTCCCAGCTTGCTTGGGTTCTGAAATACAAATCACATATTTTTTAAGTAAGCATTACTATTTGATATGTACAATTCGTAACATATGCCTGCTGATAACTTACTCTCGCATTTCCAACACTGGTTTCAAAAAATCAAGATCCCCGGCATGGGCATATGGGGCTAATCTTTTTGAGCCGGAACCACTCCTTCCTTCTTTTAATTTGCGTAAGTACCGGTTGTAGCAGTCTTTGAGACTTCTCCATCGAGTTTGTAACGAGTGCACTACAAAATATAAAGCAAATAATAAATTAAAAAAAAACACTTTAGTAACTGCCTATAGGTCATTCATTTGCTAGGCTGCATAATTGATATGGATGGTGTTAAAACAACCGCTAAATATATTACCCATGACACCTACATAATTTGACATGTGCTGGAGGATGTTGACAGGGCCATCTTTAATATTATTTAATATTATTTGGACCCTGATCAAATATTATTTGCTGGCCCACACACACAGATTTACTTTCTGGAAGCCACAGGTTACAGGAAAGTAACTATATAAATTCCACCATCAACACAGATAGTGTTGACAGGGGATTCCCTCCTGCAAAACCATTGTGATCTCCTGGCAGGAGAAGCGGTCCCCACCAAGAAAACACAGTGAACATTGTTAACACACACCCATTGGTTACAGAAAGTGCTAAGCAGCATATATCAACCACTTACTTTTTGAAGAACGTTCTGTGGCTGATAAAGAGTCCCAGGTCTCATAATATATGCGAGCCACTTCCAACCATGCTCTCTCCTTCTTTGCATGATCTTTGTAACCTGGATCTCTGAGGTCATATATTGCCGGACGTTGTCTGACAAGCCGAATAATTTCCTCATTGTCATGCACTTGTCGCTTATTTTTTCTAGCCCTAGGCATGCTTCCTGCTGTCTTCCACACTCACATACATCAATATAGGAAGTGATGTATTTGGGAGGAGCAGAGATCATGTGCTTCCGTAGACTTCCGTGGAAGTCGCAACAAAGTCGCGGTGTCAGACATGTACATACGACTTCATTGCGACTTAATACCTTTCTATGGAGAACAAGTCGCACCGAAGACGGAACAAAGTAGTGCAAGAACCTTTTTTCGAGTCGCTGCGACTTGAGTCGCACCAATTAGAACGGGGACCATTGAAATACATGGGTTTTGACTTGTCATGCGACTTGACATGTGTCAAGTCGCAAAATAAGTCGCACTAGTGGAAACAGAGCCTTAAATGAAAAAACCGGCGTGGGTTCCCCCCCAGGGGCATACCAGGCCCTTAGGTCTGGTATGGATCTAAGGGGAACCCCTACGCCGAAAAATCGGTGTTGGGTCCCCCCCAAAATCCATACCAGACCCTTATCCGAGCACGCAGCCCGGCAGGTCATGAATGGGGGTGGGGACGAGCGAGCGCCCCCCCCCCCCTGGACCGTACCATGCCGCATGCCCTCAACATGGGGGGGTGGGTGCTTTAGGGCATGGGGGGGCACCCTGCCGGGCCCCCCCACCCCAAAGCACCTTGTCCCCATGTTGATGAGGACAAGGGCCTCTTCCCGACAACCCTGGCCGTTGGTTATCGGGGTCTGCGGGCGGGGGGCTTATCGGAATCCGGGAGCCCCCTTTAATAAGGGAGCCCCCAGATCCCGGCCCCCCACCCTATGTGAATGAGTATGGGGTACATGGTACCCCTACCCATTCACCTAGGGAAAAAAGCATCAATAAAAAACACAGTACACAGGTTTTTAAAATAATTTATTAGGCAGCTCTGGGATCTTCTTCCGACTTCGGGGGTCCTCTTCCGACTTCGGGGGTCTCTCCGCCGTCTCCTCCCGGTGTCCGCATCTTCTGCCGGCTCCTCCGCTATCTTCTGCAGCTCAATTGCTAGCGGTGGTCCGGACTTCTGCCTTCTGCCTTCTTTTCTTTCAGAGATGTTGACACGATGCTCTCTCCAGCTGGAATGGTCTCCGAACGCTCCGCAACGGACTTATATAGGCGGTGACCCCGCCCCCTTATGAGGTCACTGTCCCGGGGCATGCTGGGACTGTGCCGTCATAAGGGGGCGTGGTCATCACCCGGTGACCACGCCTCCTAAAACGTCACAGACCCAGCATGCCCAGGGACTGTGACGGCATAAGGGGGCGGGTCACCGCCTATATAAGTCCCTTGCGGAGCGCACAGAGACC
>JBBGZY010001497.1:125000-260000 GCA_037952925.1 Lithobates clamitans
CGTGGTGCAGACTGCCAGCCAAGTCAGGACTCACACTAACATATAAACTATACAGAAGATACACAAAAAATTCCACCATGTAAGTCCCTATAAGGGTAAATTACTTCATATCTCTTGGTGCTAATCCACAACCGGTTGTTCACTGGTTGGGAAGGTTGGTTAAACAGTGAGGAGTAGAGAGAGAGGGAGACTCGTGTCACTGCCTCCATCTTACAGTGAGAATGACTGCTATCACTTGCCCCTCCTCTGGCTCTATACATAGGGCTATGGGCGGCCGAATGCCACCCACTAAGACGTCAGTCCCCACACGTCACGTCTAGACGTCACTACCCCGCCTACAGGACACTGCACATGTGCGGCCAGGGCGGGATCATGGTGCGTCCGTATTATAGTTCCATAGAGAAACATAACTGTGCCACCGGATGATTAGCGCTACTGCACATGCGCCCATGGCAACTTGAGATGGCAATAGTGTGGGAGAGAATGGAATAGGAACTGGCTGTGTGAAAACAATCCCTACAGCACAGATCACATGTTGGTCAGAGTCGGTCCAGGTGTGGGGTAATACTACTTTGATGAAGAGGCATTTACAAAGAGAAAAAAGCCAGCTCAAGGGCTAAAACAGGACCTTGCCATACTAAAGGAGGGCGGCACCTGATTGCTTACAGTTGTTTGTGAATATCAAACATTTTAACATCATATTTCAACCATAATTGCAGAACATTTAATACAAATACATAGAAATCAGAACACGCTATTCCTACACCCCCTAAATCTACATAAAAAATATGATAAAAGAAGAAGACAAAAAGCAATAAGTAACGGAAAAAATAAGGAAAAGAGAAGGACAAAAGATGTTGGTGCAAAAACGAATAACCACTATGTACGGACAGTAAGGGGGAACCTGGTCATATGTTTAGGGTAATGACTAGGAAGGGATAAACAATGTAAAATCCCCATCCTACAAAAATGCCTAAAGCTGACAGCGTCGTTGAGACCTGGTGTTTGCGTCCCTGTTAGGCGATGAATCCATCTCGCCTCCCTTTGTAGGATGAGGCGATCCCAGTCACCCCCTCGTTTGTCAGTATGTATTCGCTCAAGAGCAAAGAATTTAATACAGTATGGATTTTTATTATGTTTCCACGTTCCGTGTCTCCCAATAGGTGACATAATGTCACCCCCTTTGATAGCGAATACATGGTCATATATCCGTTGCCAAAAATGGCGTTTGGTCTTGCCGACATAGTAGCTTCTGCATACACATTTCATCAAGTAAAACGATCCTCATTGTTTGGCAATTTTAAAAAATGTTTTGCCTGGTGTATTTCACCATTGGGTAAGGTGTGTGTGTGTGTGTTCGCCCTGTCCAAAGAAATTGGCAATAGGGGGCAACCACCACACCTATGTGTTCCAGGGTATTTACATTTGAGTTGTCTACCTTCTTTTTGAAATGGCTCTGTACTAATTGATCACGTATGGAATTGTTCCTATAGTAGACGATTTCCGTTTTATCCTGGTTAAAGCCTGCTACCTATGGGTCGGCCAATATTTGTTGATGATGTGTCTAATTAGATTCTGTTGTCTAGAGTAGGGGTCTCCAAACTGCGGCCCGAGGGCCAAATGTGGCCCTTTGCCAGCCGTTATCCAGCCCTTGGGGCACTATTCCTCCCACTGACACCAACAATGGGGCGCTATTTCTTCCACAGATACTAATGATGGAATACTACTACTAATAGGGACACTACTCCTACTGACCACTAACCCTGATGCCATATTTATTCTCACTCATGCTGGGCCCATGACATTTTCTGCCCCTGCTGGCCACAATCCGGCTCTCCTAAAGTCTGGAGGACAATAAACTGGCCCTTTGTTTGAAATGTTTAGAGCACCCTGGTCTAGAGCATCTTTAAATTCCTTTGGTCATATTTTTGGTGTCATCTTTACTACTTTTAGTTTTCTGAAAAATAAGGTCCTCCCTATTTTTAGAGTGAAGAATTTGGGTATGTTGGCGCTACCTAAAAAATTGTTATTTACTGGGATAGCCTGAAGTATAGCACCCCCTACTTGTATTCATAACTCTTATGAGGTGTTCAGCATATATGAACCCCCTTTACAGTATGGGTGGTCCCACAGCTAATAGGTATGTACCCACTGATCATATACTTTGGAAACTATGACAAACAACAAGTGTCGCACAGCTTACTAGGTCCTACAGCGTCTGGAAGGGAAGCCAGAGGCTATATTCCATACTATGCATTTATTAATAACCATATAACAATGCGGTGGTGTATATATATATTGTGTTGTCCTGATCTGATACCATATGCGTGATCGACATATATTACAATTGCATAGAGCAGAACAAATATAGTAGCCCAGGAAATCCAACAGTTAAATCTTCAACATGTATTGCAACAGTCCCATATATTGCTGTTATAAGATTTATTCAGGTTCCCACAGGTGACTTTGGTGCTGCAACAATTTGTCAGGTGACTCTCGTGCTCCCCCTTTGGTTACTTACTCACCAGCTCCCAGAACCCCAGCAGGGGTATGATGCTTGTGGTGTAGTTCGCTGGGTCACTTCACTTGTTGTTCCGTCTGACAGATAATTCTGTTGTAATCAGCTACCAGGATCCGCACCGGGGTGGTCCACCTGAGTTGGGGGATGGATCGCCTTGCTGCTATGTTTTGTGCTGGATGTCTCCTATGCTTTTCAATCCTTGGAGGTGTTGCTTCCCCTCATATATTGTAAGAAAAGAGAGCTTCCATAGCGTGATAAAGTTTGACCACTTTATTTAAAACCACATACGCCCGCAAACCGGGGATATTTAGACATAATGAGTATGAGTAGACAGAGCTAAACCAGCGAAATTGGTTACAAAAAAGAAAAAATTAAAAAATTAAAAAAGAAAAAGTTAATAATAAAAAAATTATTAAAAATAGCAAAAAAATGAAAAAGTGAAAAAATGATAGATAAAGAAAATAAAACTAAAAAGTCCAGGCACTATTGTGTGATTCTGTCCAAGTTAGGTAGGACAGCAATATTGCCAGGCTAAGTAGACAAGTAAAAAAGTCCCTCCAATCAGGCATAAACAGCGCAGTGGAGGTGTATATGCACCAGCTGCTAAGCAGCGTCCTCCTCTCTCGTATGCCCTGGAACAGACTGACAGAGCGTGATGCCGTTGATGCCTCCCTATTTTTGTTGGCTCTTTGATATGCTTTTTTTGAGGTTTTTTTTTTTTGGAGTAGCCTCGGGAAATTAATCTGTTTCCGAAAGTCTTCCCGTGATGAACAATTGCATTTTAATACGCAAATATTGTCCATACGGGATGGATTTCACCAGGCTTGTGGGGTGTCCACTATTTGCTCTCAGTATGGTATTTCCTGCTGTGGGGTTACGGAACAGGGTAGTTCCCAAACCTTTTTTGGTTACATGTCATTGTAAATGTCGCTGTTAGTTCAGGTAGTGGGATCCCCAGGCAGGCTTCACAAAGGTCAGGCTAGCTGAGTCTTTGATCTTGAGCTTTGGTGGACTTTAGGGGACATCATTTCTTGAAATGAGATGTTGACATTTGATCAGCTTAAGGACAAATTTGCCCTACCAAAAAGATACCTATTTCGATATCTGCAGTTGAGACACGCCTTTGTTTAAAAGTATGGCTCCTCTGCTCTGGTAATTCAGCCCCACTCTCTTGAAAGTTTGTTAAGAGATGCTGATATGTATAAAACCTTATCGGAAAGTTGTTCCCTACCAGACCCCTTGAGATTGTGAGATTAAAAGTGGGAAGTGGATGTCTCTGATTTGCAGGGGGAGGACTGGGAAGACATGTGGGACTACCTATTCCAGCACCTATTCTTGGCAATGGATAGATTAATTCAGTACAAATTACTCCACTGCATCTACTACATGCCGGTTAGACTAGCGAACATATATGGGTCCCCCACGGCTGAGTGCTGGAGATGAACCTTCTCTCCGACAGATTTTTCCCATTCATTTTGGCTTTGCCCCATCATTCAGTGGTTTTGGCAAGAGGTTACACAAAATATCACTAGTCCCACAACCTTGCCAGTTTTGTTAACCATTCAGGTATGATGGCTTTTGGGTTTGACAGAAGGTCTAGTGAATACAGTAGCAGGACGATGTTGAGCATACTTAATTTTTATGCCCAAAAAAGCCATCCTCCGCCAATGGAAACGTCTGGTGGCTCCTGCTTTGAGCAATTGGAAGGGATTGATGAATAAGGCTCTACCATTTTACAAAGCTCCCTATTTACATCAGGGATGTCCTAGAAAGTTTGAGACGGTATGTGGCAGCTGGATGTTGGTGACTGATACGGGTAGTCCTGCATTAATTCCCCTCTATTCTAGGAACAGAGTTGATTTTTAGACAAGACCAGTCAGCCATGGCGGGTTTGTTTATTATTATACTTCCTTGGTTGCACTGTCCTGGATTGTGCTGTTGATCTGTTCCACCCTACCTCCAGTTGCCGGGGTTATGCATCCTTTGAAGGCATATTTCTTAACCGCTTCAGCCCCGGAAGATTTTCCCCCCTTCCTGATCAGAGCACCTTTTGCGACTCGGCACTGCGTCGCTTTAACTGACAATTGCGCGGTCGTTCGACGTTGCACCCAAACAAAATTGATGTCCTTTTTTTTCCCCACAAATAGAGCTTTCTTTTGGTGGTATTTGATGACCTCTGTGGTTTTTATTTTTTGCGCTATAAACAAAAAAAGAGAGACAATTTTGAAAAAACTCAATATTTTTTACTTTTTGCTATAATAAATATCCCCCAAAAATATATAACAAAACAATTTTTTTCCTCAGTTTAAGCCGATATGTATTCTTCTACATATTTTTGGTAAAAAAAAATCGCAATAAGCATATTGATTGGTTTGCGCAAAAGTTATAGCGTCTACAAAATAGGGGATAGTTTTATACCATTTTTATTATTATTGTTTTTTTTCACTAGTAATGGCGGCGATCTGCGATTTTTACCGGGACTGTGACATTATGGCGGACACATCGGACAATTTTGACACTTTTTTGGGACCATTGGCATTTATACAGCGATCAGTGCTATAAAAATGCATTGATTACTGTAAAAATGTCACTGACAGTGGAGGGGTTAACACTAAGGGGTGATCAAGGGGTTAATTGTGTTCCTTGGGAAGTGATTCTAACTGAAGGGGGGAGGGGACTGTGTAGGGGAGATGACAGATCGCTGTTCATACTTTGTATGAACAGACGATCTGTCTCTTTTCCCCTCAGTGAAACGGAAACTTTACACACACGTTTACACACACAGATCCTGGTTCTCTGTGTGTCAGTCGCGATCGCTGGAGCCCGGCAGGGATCGTGACCGCCGGGCACTCGCATCGACACTGGGGGCAAGCAGCGGGCGCGCGCATCCCTAGTGGCCACAGGGTGAAGCGACGTTACACAGGGCCGTCTTTAACACAGGGCAAAAGGGGCAGATGCCCCGGGCCCAGCCATTGTTGTGGGGTCCAAAACAGCTGCCCCTTGAGCCCGTACAGCCCTGAAATAGTTGGTAAGAGGATTCGGGAGGGCCCAAGAAAATGTTTGCCCTGGGTCCAATCAATATTAAAGACGGCCCTGACGTTACATAACGTCACTTCGCCCAGCCGTGCCATTCTGCCGCAGTGCAACTGTGGCAGCTGGTCGGCAAGTGGTTCATTTTTGTCTTATGTCTTCACCTGGTGTACACAATCCCATATCATATATTGTATCCTAAGATATGGCTAAGGGGAGTCTGCTATTCCACAGAGAGGGATGAGGGGGGGGGGGGGGGTTTGGGGGTGGCAGCTGGTTCTGCGTAACCATTATTGTTGTCTCCTGGGGGGGTAGTTTTTGACTGTACCTATACATTCACTGGCCACTTTATTATTAGGTACACCTTGCTAGTACCGGGTTGGGCCCCCTTTTGCCTTCAGAACTGCCTTCATTTTTCGTGGCATAGATTCAACAAGGTGTTGGAAACATTCCTCAGCATAGCAGTTGCTGCAGATTTGGCAGCTGCACATCTATGATGCGAATTCCACCACATTCTAAAGGTGCTCTATTGGATTGAGATCTGGTGACTGTGGAGACCATTGGAGTACAGTGACCTCATTGTCATGTTCAAGAAACCAGTCGTGAGATGATTTGAGCTTTGTGACATGGTGCATTATTCTGCTGGAAGGAGCCATCAGAAGATGGGTACACTGCAGTCATAAAGGGATGGACATGGTCAGCAACCATACTCAGGTAGGCCGTGGAATTTTAACGATGCTCAATTGGTACTAGGGAGCCCAAAGTGTGCCAAGAAATTTTCCCTCACACCATTACACCCCCACCAGCCTGAACCCTTGATACAAGACAGGATGGATCCATGCTTTCATGTTTATGCCAAATTCTGACCCCACCATCTGAATGTTGCAGCTGAAATCGAGACTCATCAGACCAGGCTACGTTTATCTAATCTTCTATTGTCCGGATTTGCTGTAGCCGAATCTGCTGTAGCCCATTTGCTTCAAGGTTTGATGTGCTTTGTGTTCAGAGATGGTATTCTGCATACCTTGGTTGTAACAAATAGTTATTTGAGTTACTGTTGCCTTTCTATTATCTCGAACTAGTCTGCCCATTCTCCTCTGACCTCTGACATCAACAAGGTATTTTCCTCCACACAACTGCCATTTACTGAATTTTTTCTCTTTTTCAGACCATTCTCTGTAAACCCGAGAGATGGTTGTGTGTGAAAATCCCAGTAGATCAGCAGTTTTTGAAATACTCAAACCGGAACATCTGGCACCAACAACCATGCCTCGTTCAAAGTCACTTAAATCCATTTTCTTCCCCATTCTGATGCTCGGTTTGAAATTCAGCAAGTCGCCTTCACCACGTCTTGATGCCTAAATGCATTGAGTTGCTGCCATGTGATTGGCTGATTAGAAATTTGTGTTACCAAGCTATTGAACAGGTGTACCTAATAAAGAGGCCGATGAGTGTATAGATATTTTTTGTTTTATTTAGTTTTTGTACTGCTATGTTTGTACTATATACTTTTATAACTCAATAAAACAGAATTTGCAAAAAAAAAGATGAAGAAAGTCAAAATTTGCATATGAGTAAGTTTAGTCAGCTTATAAGCCTAGGTTCACATTGGAGCGATTTGTCAAGAGATTTGAGAGATCAAATCGCATGACAAGTCGCAGCCTATTGGAGGCAATGACACTGTTCCAATCGGTGCGACAGCGATTTTGCGGCGCCGCACCGATTTGCAAAAGTAGTTTCTGCACTACTTTTGCCGATTTCAGGTAAGACTTCAATAGACATCTGTGCAGGAAGCCACCCAGATGTCTATCAAGTAGCACCTGAAATTGCGCTACTTCAAGTGAAGAACAGATAATGAAGATATCACAGTGTTTACTTGCCGAATGATTTTTTTTACAGGTATTTATATATAAAAAATAAATAAATACATTTAAAAAAGTACTAAATACTAAAAGGAAATAAAAAACATATACAAATTGCATAAACAAGGGGAAAAGATTGAAATAAAAAACAATTACAAATTGCATAAACAAGGGAAAAAGATTATACACAAAGATATAATGCACTGGATTCTGTTTTCCCAGTTTACTGTTAAAAAAAAAATAATGAAAAAAGTTTAAAGGGAAAAAGATTGAAATAAAAAACAAATACAAATTGCATAAACAAGGGAAAAAGATTAAACACAAAGATATAATGCACTGGATTCTGTTTTCCCAGTTTACTTTAAAAAAAAAAACGAAAAAAAAGTGTACAAGTCACTTTATTCTGCAAGAAGGAAAACATGCAATTCTAATTTCAGGTGATTTGCTTGGCGTTAATGTGTTGGGTGGAACGTGGGACAAGCGTGCGATGTCTGCGAGCGATGATTTATGGGGGCTGTCAGGCGCTCACACTTCAGAGATGGCTGCACCCCACTCCAGCTATTCATCATTCGCCGCTAGACAGCAATCCATCAACCACCAAACCCGAACTTATAGAGAGGCGAAAACGTGATGCGGAGGACAGCGGGCGCAAAGCAGAGATCCGTGCCGACTGCCGGAAAACCCGGAGAATTATTATAGACACCTCCGAGGATGATTTCCCTTTATGATGTCTCAGACACTTCCTAAAAAAATCATCTTTTGCTTATAGGGAAAAAAAATGAGATACTTCTCTGAAAATATATATGCATTTTTTTCCTCCTTTTTTCATTTTACTTTCGCCTAACGGGAGGATTTTTTTTTTTTTTTTTTTCATGTTTTATTTCCCAGCGGCCAGGCAGAGTCACTTTTTCAACCAGAACACCAACTGTGAGTGCATCATTATTCATGCGGCTTTTCTGCTTTCTTTAAACAACAACAGTCACAAAAAAAAAATATAATAATAAATCCATCTAATGTAATTTTGTGCATGATGGTTCCTTCCCCCCAGCTGCTCGTTGTGTACCCTGAGCAAATTCAGTGGTGATTTCTATCATCACCCTTAACTAATATGGCTGTACTTGCATGCACCCAGGCAATATCACTGGTGCACCCAGGTGGTAACTGCACGCCCTTACTAAACATGGAGGTGTTGAAGTACAGTCTTTGCCCCCCTTGCTATATTCTCCTATTTAACCCTGCAAACTAAGGGCAAATGTAGGCTTGCTTTTGATGGGTGTTAAAAACATGTAGTAAGCTCTTCCTCACCAGACTGCAGTGGACTTACAAGGTGTTCACCGCCAACATCTACAACTCTACAATGGGAAAGGAAAAGACACACATGAACATCGTTGTGTTCAAACTCGTAGGTTCTGGCAAGTCCACAACAACTGGACATCTCGTCTACAAATGTGGTGCGATTGACAAGCATATCATCAAAAAATTCAAGAAGGAAACTGCTGAGATGGGAAAGGACTCCATCAAATATGCTTGGGCCTTGGACAAACTGAAGACTGAGCTTGAATGTGGTATTACAATCAACATTTCCCAGTGGAAATTTAGGGCCAGCAAGACTTATGGCCCAATTATGGATGCCTGGTCACAGAGACCTCATCAACAACATGATCACTGGCACTTCACAGGCTGACTGAGCTGTGCTTATTGTTGCTCCCGGTGTTGGTGAGTTTAAGGCTGTAAACTCAAAGAATGGACAGTCATAAACATACTCTTCTGGCCTACACCATGAGTGTTAAGCAACTTATCGTTGGCGTTAACAAAATGTATTCCACTGAACCATCATACAGCCATAAGATATACAAGGAAATTGTAAAGGGAGTCAGCACATACATCAAAAAATTTGGTTACAACCCAGATACCATTGCTTTGGTGCCCATCTCTGGTTGGAAGCTTTAAAGAGGAAAAGCCCCTATTAACAAGCCTCTTTATCTGCTTCTACAGGACAAGCACAATATTGGACTGGTGGCATTGGTATAGTACAAGTCCTGTTGAAACTGGGGACCTTAAGCCAGGTATGGTGGTTACTAGTTACCTTTGCTCCAATCAATGTAACAACAGAAGTCAAGTCTGCGGAAATGCACCATGAAGCTTTGAGCGATGCTTTGCCCAGTGCAAACATTGGTTTCAACGTAAAGTAAATTTTCATTTTATCAGGGTAAAGTTGCTGGTGATAGCAAGAATGACCCACCATTGGAAGCTGGTGGATTCACTGCACAGAACATTGTCCAAAACCACCCAGGACAGGTCAATGCTAGCTATGTTCCTGTGCTGGATTGCCATACTGCTGACATTGCCAGCAAGTTTGCTGAGCTGAAGGAGAGAATCGACTGTTGTTCTGGTAAGTCCTTGAAATCTGGTGATGCTGTCATTGTTGACATGGTCCCTGGCAAGCCCATGTGTGCAGAGAGCTTCTCTGATGATCCTTCCCTTGGTCACTTGACTTTTAGGCAGACTGTTGCTATTGGTGTCATCAAGGCTGTCGAAAAGAAGGCAGCAGGTGGTGGCATAAAGTCTTCTCAAAAGGCCGAAAAAGCCAAATTAATATTTCAGCAATCCACCACCACCTCAGCCTTAAAGGTGTTGTAAACCCTCATGGTTTTTCACCTTAATGCATTCTATGCATTAAGGTGAAAAACCTTTTTTAGTGCTGCAGCACCCTAGCCCCCCGTTTTACTTACCTGGACGCTGTCACCCTCCGTCCGGGAACAAGCACACCATCTGTAGCTGGTGTCTCGTGTCCCGATTGGATAGATTGATAGCAGCGCAGCCATTGGCTTCCGCTGCTGTCAATCAAATCCAATGACACAGTGCCGGGGGGCGGGGCCGAGTCCTGCATTCTGTGTGAATGGACACAGATGCAGGACTCGGGAGCGCACCTGCACGGGTGTCCACCAAGGACAGCTCTTCTCCAATGTGGACACTCGATGCGGGGAGGAGCCACCAGCGCCACCGTGGGACCCCAGAAGAGGAGGTTCGGGGCCACTCTATGCAAAACGAACTGCACAGTGGAGGTAAGTATGACATGTTTGTTAATTTAAAAAAAAACAAAAAACAAGGGTTCACAATGCCTTTAACCAGTGGAGGAAGATCTCAAGATTGTTTGTCTCACGTGGCCATTTCAGTTTATTTGTAAAAGGCTGGTTAATGATAACAATGCACCACAAAAACTTTAGAAGGAAAGGAATATTTTGTGGACCATTTGTGGCAGTTTTACGTTATTAGTGTTTTTAAATCAGTGATTTTTAAGTGCGAACAACTTGACCAAAAACCTGTTTCCAAATTTTTCGAGACCAATAAACAAAGTAAATGAGACATTTGTTGTGGCTTGTACTTGCAAATAAGATCTAGTTCTCTCTGCAAAAAAAAAAAAAAAAAGAACATGCAGTAAAGCCACATTTTTAACACCTTTGGCAAAGGCAGCAGACCAGGGTGTTCACATGCCATAGACACAATGTTTGCTTTATGCCCGCAGCATAAACTATTGCTCCTTTTAATTTTGGTGGGCAGTACTGACACTGAACGTGACCTGTTCAAGTGATTGGCGAAGCGGCGCAAACTCCACGTAACTGCATGCAAAGAACATGGTTGTGGCGAGTTGGTGCAGCATTTACAGGGTTAAAACACGCAACACGGAGGCTTCATATTGCTTTTGAGAGGGTGGTAAACTTGCTGCACATCTAAAAATAATATTATATAGGATTTATGTAGCACCAACAGTTTGCCCATCACTTTACTTTATGTTATTTAAACATAGCCTTAGACTCCCATTCTCAGAGTCCAGTTGTTTGTGTCATTGTCTCTCCTCCCAACACATGTTTAACCTGTGTGTTGCTTAAAGTAATAATAAAGCTTTGCTTTTTTTCTTGTTTAAAAATAACAAACATGTTATACTTACCTCCTCTGTGCAATGGTTTTGCACAGAGCAGCCCAGATCCTCCTCTTCCGTGGTCCCCCGCCAGCGCTCCAGGCCTCTCCCTCCTGCCGAGTGCCCCCACAGCAAGCCGATTGCTATGGGGGCACCCAAGCCAAGCGCTGCTCTGTGTGTCCATGCAGGCATGGAGCCCCGCCCCCTCTCTCTCCTCATTTGCTCATTGACTTTGATTGACAGCAGCGGGTGCCAATGGCGCCTGCTGCTGTGTCTCAGACAATCAGGGGAGAGAGTCCCGGACAGCAGAGGCACTCACTGGATCGAAATGGGGCTCAGGTAAGTATTAGGGGGACTGATGCACACTGAATTATTTTTATCTTCATTTATAGGAATGCATTAAGATTAAAAAAAAAGTAAAACTTCTGCCTTTAGAACCACTTTAAAACTTTTCTGATTGCAATACGACCTTATAAGACCAAGTGTAAAATGCCCCCTTCATGAGAACACTAAATAACCTTGTAGCAGAGAACTAGGATTGTGAATCTGTGTGTTCCTAGTACTCAGACCCACTGTCATTAAGAAAGCTTAGTCATAGGATTATTGTCAATATAATATATAATGTACAATCCCTTCAGTCCAGGGCCATCCCTTAAAATACTTCCTCTCCATCACAAGATGCCTCTAGTCTTTCCATTGTTGAATGACGTCTATCTTGCATTTTTGTCCATTTGTCATCTTATAATAAAAAAAAAAAAAAAAAAAAAACACGAGCAGTGTATTTGCTAAAAACTCACTACTACAGTTCTGCGTCCTTGTTCTACATAATTAACGCTATATATAGTGACACCATTAACGATAGCCAGGCGACCGGTAATGGAGAGGTCACCAATAGCAGCCCTCGTTTAGCTGTGGATGGAGTAGTAGAACCCCTTTCAGATTTTTAGTGCTGGAGTGGACTCGCCCTCTCTGTTTGTCCTGTGATCATTGTCACTAGGACTGAAAGTGATAGGAAAATCCAAAACTTTGACCTGTCCCAAGGACAGGCACATAGAGAAAATCTTCCAAATAGTGACAACTGTCTCCCAATCATGTGACCACTGTGACAGCCAATCACAGATTGTTACCACCCCCTGGCATACAAAGGGACATCGGGGTTGGGTAGAAAGGGGTTTATACATGGAAGAAAAGGAGGTACCCTTTTCACCAAATATTTTCAACCAGGGTGCCTTGAGGTTTCTTCAAGGAGGCCTTGGCAAAATGCCTAAAAATTGCCCAAAAACTGTATACAAGCCTGCCGGAGGATGGAGCCTGCCTTTTAGTTGCACAAAGCTACAGGTTTTCATTGTGCACCAATACAAGCTTCCAACAGCCGGCTTTCTAACAACCAATGACGTCTTTGGTTGATATGGATGATGTCGGGTTCCTGCACAGCATCCTTGTTTGCCCTGCCCTGCTCCATTATCACTGGAGTCATATTAGCTGAGTAAGGGAGAGAAACTGAGGGAAAAGAGAAACATTGGAATACTAGTCAGTACCAGCGTGCAGGGCTGTGGATAAGAGGGTACCACTAGTCCTCCTGTATGGGGCCCGGCCAGCAGGGGGGCTCAGGCAGTAGGGTGAAGCAGATATGAGCAGGGAGGGTAAGTCAGTGTGCGATCGGGGGGGGGGGGGCAATTACTGGAACTGATCCCCTGTATGGCTCTTTATGCAGCAGCTGATAGGATTCTGCACTGGGGTTCCCAACTCCGCCCATTTACTGTAGCCTTTGTGGATGGAAGAACTCAATCCATTCTGTTGGCTCCTGTGTGATGGAGACTGAAGTAAGAAGAGTGAGGTTCCACAGCCAGGGGAGACAGAAGCCAGTGAAGCATTTCACAATCAAGGTGGACTGAGAGCAGACTGACCCTTTAATTACCCATGAACCAATCACTGCCATGCCCCTTACCTTTTCACAGCTACTTCAGAAATAATTACCCATATACACAAATTCCTTTTACTCCAGCTGCTGAACTTTAAAAATCTCGTAGCAATAAAGTATTTTTCTGCAGTTTATTTTAAAAGCTTGAATTTACTCCCCCCCTTCAAATCGTCACTGCGACAGCGAGCAAAATTCACACCGCCCGCAGTCCTTGTTGTGCATCATCTCAGCAAAAGAAAGGGACTGTGATGCAAGTGTAAATTTAAAACAGAATTTATCTTCCCTATTAAAAAGCAGTGGAGTGATATAGCGGTCCACGCTCGGAGCAAGAAAATGCGATTGCAATTTTTTTCCTCCAAGAAGATCGTTGCAAATGCTGTTTACGGAAGTTATCCTCTTGGCGTATTACGGCAGTTATGAATAGTGAGAGACAACCTGCTGGCAGCAAGAGGAACATGTCTATTCATTAACCGGTAAGCCCTGTCAACCTGCTAATGGTGAAGATGCTGCCAGGTCCTGACACTGACAAAGAGGGGCTCTGAAGTTCCTCTAAAGCTCCTCTACATGGCATTAAATGTTACCCTATCCACATTTTTTTTGCGGGATGGAATCGAGAGAAATCAGGACTGATGTCAGGATTTTATTGCTTTAACTAATAGAAAAACGACAGTGCTTTAAAATGATCAGAAGATCAGTTAGCTCCTAATAAGGCGTAATGATAATGACATTGGCGGGGCCACTTGTGAATAAAAATTAGGTGTCCCTCCAACAAGGGATCCAGACTTGAAGATTCACGTATATAAAGTCTAATGAGGGCGCCAAACAGTCTGAGATTCCAAAAATATTTAATCTTCATGTTGGTTCACAAAAAAAAAAAAACACAGAACAGCCAATGCATTTTGGAGGACTCAAAGACCATAGCTCCCAACTGTCCCTGATTTGGAGCAATGTCCATCTGTCCCTCTTTCCCCCTCATCTGTCCCTCATTTTGGTCTGATCCATATAGTTGTATATAAAATGCACTTTTTATCTTTCAAAAAGTGTTTCCCAGTGGTAAATCTTTCATCCAAATTCTAAATTGCTGCATTTGTAAATTTTTAAAGCCAATATAAAGGAATAGTAGTGGTTAAAAAAGCTCTAGTGGATTCAATTAACTTATTTTTAGGTTAATTCTCCTTTAAGGGGGTGTGGCAGGGGGCATGTCCTAAGCCTACATGATAGTAGGTGTCCCTCATTCCCATCTCAAAATGTTGGGAGGTATGCAAAGACCCCTCCTGTCTTCTTCAGGGTTTAAATCTAATGGGCCGTCATCAGGACATAAAACGCATCACCAAAGGTTCAAGAAGAATTTCAGGTATGGATATTTTTACATAGTTACATAGGTTCAGCATGGACCAATGTAACTATGTATATACCATACCTATGAGAATCCTCTAGAACAGTCTTTCTCAACCTTTTCAACACAGAGGGACCCTTGAAATAACTTTCCAGGCTCAGGGAACCCCTGCTCAAAATGTATATTGCTACAGCTCATGATACATTAGTGTGATGGTCAGTGGGAAGAATGCTCCTTACGCTTGTGCTTATTGGGAAGCTTTACCTCCTTACAAATAGCTATAAGAAAAATCAACAGTGTCAGAGAACGGTTCGCAGAAGAACTGGTACATCTGCTAATGCCAACCGGAATCCGAGATTGTCACTGGAAATTCGTCAATGCAAATGTGCATGCGTGTACAGGCACGAACTGTCGCAAGGATTAATGTGTCAGTGCGACTCGCAATGTGTGACAGACTCTGGTGTCCGGTGGCCTATTTAAAGCCAGCAGCATGAGCCATTAGTTGCTGGATGATCTTTAGCTCCCCCGTTTGTTCCTGAGTTCCTGTTCCTGTTATTATTGGATTTCCTGTTATCGACCAGGCTTGCCTTTGACCTGTCTTGTCTCCATTCCTGGCTTTGACCCTCAGCTTGTTCCATCAACTCCGCTCCTGTCTGCTGAACCCGTGTATGACCTCTGGCTTGCTCTTCTGGACTCTGCTGCTGCCTGAATACCAGTGTATGACCACGGCTTACTCCTGACCTTGCTTGCTGCCTTATCCCTGGCTGATATTCTGTGTATGACTACTGGCCTGGCTCCTGACTCTGCTCCTGGCTCTCCCTTCTGCCAAGTCTCTTCTGGTACATGTGAGGGACCCCTGCCAAGCAGTGCATCCTTCCTGTCCAAGCACCATCCAGAAGACATCTCATCACTCAGCCTGTTGCATCTGGGAACCCCTGCTTCTTTGGGCATAGTACCCCCTGTCACCACCTTCAGTGGTGCCCTGTACTCAGCTGCAAGGGAAGACCTCTCAGCACTTCGACATCCAACCAGGTACATGGGAACTTATCTGAGAGGCAGAAATTGCTAATTGCTCAAGGAACCCCTAGCAACCGCTGGAGGAACGGTAGGGCTCCATGGAATCCTGGTTGAGAAACATTGCTCTAGAAGCTGAAAATCTCTGTAGTAGGCACCACTAGCTACTAGGCCCTGCTGCATTGTGAACACAGAAGGTCCCCCTTCTGGCATGGGCAACCTTCAGAGAATTATTTGTATTTTTTTCGATGAGTGCAATGCATTCTCTGATTGGACGAGGTGGAGAGTGTGACATCACCGCTGCACCCCTCCGCCTCATTCAATCAGAGAATGCTTTGCAGTCGTTGAGAAAAAGTGATCTCTAAATGGTGCCTGTGCCAAGCAGGCAACCTCCCGTGTTCACAATTCTGCAGGCAAGCTGCTCAGCATGGGACTCAGAGGCCAGGGGAGATCAGTGGAGTAGCGGTGCCTACAACATTGATTCCCACCTTCTAGAGGGATCCCATAAGTATGGTATATACATAGATAAATTGGTCCAAGCAGTACAAATATCAATACCTGGAATTCTTCTTTAATTATTTGCTGATTCACTCATTTTGGCTGCAACCTGTGCAGGCAAATATTAAACTCTTGGTGATTTGTGCCAGCTTTGAGTCCTGAAGCCCTGAAGAAGTTATTTGAGCACCTGAAAAGTGTTGATAGTTCTGTGTTGCGGTATGTGAACTAATACTAATATTAAACGTTTTGGATTCTTAGACTGTTTGACACTCTCATTAGACTTTACAGTATATACAAGGATTTTATTGCTGTCTGTGCCCCACCTGGGGACATTGCTGCTCTATATTTATCCTGGTGGTCACTGTCTCTGAAACAGTAAGCAATTGGAAATACAAAAATTTCAGCTGTTAATGAAACAGAATGTAAAGAGAAATCTTCCAATAGGGCAACTATTGTTTACCAAAGGCTCACTCCATATCTATAGTAAAAGAAAAAGGTTTAAAGATAAATGAAAGGAAGAAAGAAACAAGAAAGGAAGAAAAGCAAAAGAGGAAAGAATGGAAAAAGGAATGAAGGAAAGGGAAGGCGAAAAGAAATACAGAAGGAAGGAAGCAACTACATTATATTGTCAAAAGTAATGGGACGCCTGCCTTTGCATAGTTACAAAGTTACATAGTAGGCGAGGTTGAAAAAAAGACACAAGTCCATCAAGTCCAACCTATGTGTGTGATTATATGTCAGTATTACATTGTATATTCCTGTATGTTGTGGTCGTTCAGGTGCTTATCTAATAGTTTTTTTAAATTATCGATGCTCCCCGCAGAAACCATTGCCTGTGCAAGAGAATTCCACATGCTCTTACAGTAAAGAACCCTCTACGCAGTTTAAGGTTAAACCACTTTTCTTCTAATTTTAGTGAATGGTCGCTTGTCTTATGAAATTCCCTTTCGCGGAAAAGCTTTATCCCTATTGTGGGGTCACCAGTACGGTATTTGTACATTGAAATCATATCCCTTCTCAAGCGTCTTTTCTCCAGAGAGAATAAGTTCAGTGCCCGCAGCCTTTCCTCATAACTAATATCCTCCAGACCCTTTATTCATTTTGTTGCCCTTCTCTGCACTCTCTCCAGTTCCAGTACATCCTTTCTGAGGACTGGTGCCAAGAACTGGACAGCATACTCCAGGTGCGGCTGGACCAGAGCCTTGTAGAGCGGGAGAATAATGCCCCGTACACACGGTCGGATTTTCCGATGGAAAATGTCCGATCGGAGCGTGTTGTCAGAAATTCCGACCGTGTGTGGGCTCCATCGGACATTTTCCATCGGATTTTCCGACACACAAAGTTGGAGAGCAGGAGATAAAATTTTCCGACAACAAAATCCGTTGTCGGAAATTCCGATCCTGTGTACACAAATCCGACGGACAAAGTGCCACACATGCTCAGAATAAATAAAGAGATGAAAGCTATTGGCCACTGCCCCGTTTATAGTCCCGACGTACGTGTTTTACGTCACCGCGTTTAGAACGATCGGATTTTCCGACAACTTTGTGCGACCGTGTGTAGACAAAACAAGTTTGAGCCAACATCCGTCGGAAAAAATCCTAGGATTTTGTTGTCAGAATGTCCGAACAAAGTCCGACCGTTGTATTATTGTTTTATTTCTGGAGTTGATCCCCTTTTAATGCATGTCAATATTCTGTTTGCTTTGTTAGCAGCAGCTTGCATGCCATTGCTGAGCCTATCATCTACTAGGACCCCCAGGTCCTTTTCCATCCTAAATTCCCCCAGAGGTTCTCCCCCCAGTCTATAGATTGCATTCATATTTTTCCACACAAATGCATTCTTTTACATTTTTCTACATTAAACCTCATTTGCCATGTAGTTGCCCACCCCATTAATTTGTTCAGATCTTTTTGGAAGGTTTCCACATCCTGAATTAGAAGAAGAAGTTATTGCCCTGCTTAGCTTAGTATTGTCCGCAAATACAGAGATTGAGCTATTTACCCCATCCTCCAGATTGTTTATGAATAAATTAAATAGGATTGGTGCTAGGACAGAACCCTGGGGGACCCCACTTTTCACCCCAGGCCATTCTGAGTACTCCCCATTTATCACTACCCTCTAAAATCGCCCCTGTAGCCAGTTTTCAATCCATGTACTCACCCTATGGTCCATGCCAACAGTTGTACAGTAAACGTTTATGGGGAACTGTATCAAATGCTTTTGCAAAATCCAGATACACCACGTCTACGGACCTTCCTTTATCTAGATGGCAGCTCACCTCCTCATAGAAGGTTAATAGATTGGTTTGGCAAGAACGATCCTTCATGAACACTTCATTTACACGCAGATGATCTTTAATGGCATCCCATTCTTAGTCCGTTGGGTTCAATATTGAGTTGGCCCACCCTTTGCAGCTTCAACTCTTCTGGGAAGGCTCTCGGCAATGTTTAGGAGTGTGCCTATGGGAATGTTTGACCATTCTTCCAGAATCGCATTTGTGCTTTTAGGCACTGATGTTGAACGAGAAGGCCTGGCTTGCAATCTCTGCTCTAATTCATCCCAAAGGTGTTCAATCGGGTTGAGATCAGGACTCTGTGCAGGCCACTCAAGTTCCTCCTCCCCAAACTCGCTCATCCATGTCTTTATGGACCTTGCTTTGTGCACTAATCCAAATCATTTGGTGGAGGGGTGATTATGGTGTGGGGTTGTTTCTCAGGGGTTGGGCTTGGCCCCTTAGTTCCAGTAAAAGGAACTCTTAAGGTGTCAGCATACCAAGACATTTTGGACAATTTCATGCTCCCAACTTTGTGGGAACAGTTTGGGGTACCCCTTCCTGTTCCAACATGACTGCACACCAGTGCACAAACAAGGTCCACAAGGACACGAATGAGCGAGTTTGAGGTGGAAGAACTTGACTGGCCTGCACAGAGTCTTGACCTCAACTCGATGGAACACCTTTGGGTTGAATTAGAGCAGAGACTGTGAGCCAGGCCTTCTCATCCAACAACAGTGTCTGACCTCACAAATGTGTTTCTGGAAGAATGGTCAAACATTCCCATAGACACACTCCTAAACCTTGTGGACGGCCTTCCTAGAAGAGTTGAAGCTGTTATAGCTGAAAAGGGTGGGCCAACTCAATATTGAACCCTACGGACTTAGGCCCGATTCACACCTATGCATTTTTAGTGCTTTTTGCATTTTGCAGATTTGCACTGCAGTCCATTTAACATGGTTTCCTATGGAACACGCTCTGTAGTACAAATCTGCAAAATGCAAAAAGCACTAAAAATGCATAGGTGTGAATCAAGCCTAAGACTGGAATGCCAATAAACTTTAAGCGGAGTTCCCCCAAAAATAATTTTTTTTAAAGTCAGCAGCTACAAATACTGCAGCTGCTGACTTTTAAAATATGGACACTTACCTGTCCAGGGTGCCCGCGATGTCCTCACCTGAAGCCGATCTGTTTCTCGGGTGGAGGCACCGCCATCTTCGGTAAGGGAATCAGGAAGTGAAGCCTTGTGGCTTCACAGCCTGGTTCCCTACTGCACATGCGCGAGTCGCAATGCGCGTCCTCACTGGTCCCTGCTGTCTTCTGGGACCTGTGTGTCTCCCAGAAGACAGCAGGGAGGAGGGGCCTAACATGGCGTAGATCGCCGCAGAGCCTGCGGCGATCTATGCCCAGAGGTGGGAGCAAATACCTGGATTAGACAAGTATCTGCTCCCCCCTCCCCCCTGAAAGGTGCCAAATGTGACACCGGAGGGGGGGGGGGAATCTGATCAGCGGAAGTTCAATTTTTGGGTGAAACTCCGCTTTCATGTAAAGGCAGGCATCCCAACACAATATAGTGTATATACCCAAATTCATGAAGAAAAAAAAAAGAGAAAGAAAGGAAAGAGGTTAGTAAGGCAGGAATGAAGGAAAGGGTGGTTGGAAGGTAGAAAGGGAGGGTAGTTGGAAGGAAAGACGGTGAGAAGGAAGGAAGAGGTTATATTACTAAAATTTAGAATTTTGCACCTACTGGCAAAATAAAAGAAAGAAGGAAGGAATAGGTAGGAGGGAAAGAAAGAAAGTAGGGAAGGAAGGGAGAAGATATATTGCTAAATGTAGACCTTTGTACCTAGTGGTAAAATAAAGGAAAGAAGAAGAGAAGAAAATAGGAAATAAAGAAAGGACTGTGTAAGGGAAGTACATGTGGAGTTCCCGTCCTGCATATTGGAGTCTTGTGCAAGTGAATCTTCTCTGCCTTAGACCTGACCACTGCCCACAGAATAACATCCGCTCCATCTGATCATGACATACTCTTCTGTACTGGATGTTTGTGAGTGCAATAATTAGCTTTTAAACTATTTATGGATTGATTATGCCTAATGCACTCGTATGTGTGTCCTACTATATGAGTCTGTTTTTATGTTTCGGGCAGTTGTGGACATTCATTGTCATTTTCTAGTAGTGCCGCCAGACCAAGCGTAAGCTGAGTCATGCATCTGATTGACTTTAATCAGTTCATGGCTTTCATGGCTGTCACGAACTGGTGCGACCAGAACTGTGTGGACTGCAACAGAGTGAACCAAACACGTGTAAAGTAAAAAATAATATAATTTATTATAAGAAAAGTAAATAAACAAAAGTAAAACGCTCTTCCAGTATGACAAACAGTGACTAACCAGCAACCAACCCCAGAGACATACAATAAATAACTGCCTAAACCAAAAGCATACACAGGAGTGAAGGGCAAACGTAATCGTAAACAAGTGAGGGTCATACACGGGAGATCAAGCAGATTGGGCTGGGAACAAGACAGGACAGGGAGAGGGTAACAGGAGACGGGGGAACAGGCGGAAGGGATCAGGCAGGATAGCAGGGTCAGGACACAGGATCACAGGCTAGCGAACACAGGTCAGGGCTCAAGAAGCAATACCAAGGCAAATGTGTGGAGCATCTGCCGGGTATATATACACCTCCAGCAATAAGTCTCAGGTGACGTCTGATTGCAGGAGATGATGTCGGCTCCAGACTGCTGGGAGACACCCACATGTGAACATCAGTAGTGCGGCCCATAGATCTGACAGTGCCACCAGCAAGTGAAATCTTTCCTGACAATTGCGCTTGACTGACTATCCATTGGAACATCTGTGTGCAGGTCATTTTTTTAAATTTGTAATATAAAATTACCCCTCAGAACTCATGGAACACCTATAAAGAGTTTAATGCACACTTGGAATTCTTTTGCTCTAGGGAAGGAAGGACAGACTGAGGAAACAAGGGATGGATGGTGGGAAGGAAAAAAATAACAGTGAAAAGAAAGGGAGGATTGTGGGAAGGAAGAAAGAACCGAGGAAAGAAAGGAAAGATGGTGGGAAGGAAGAAAGGACCGAGAAAAGAAAGGAAGGATGGATGGTAGAAAAGAAGGAAGGTGTCAGGACTGGGCTTATCCCTGACACCTTCCTTCTTTTCTACCATCCATTCAGCTTTCTTCTCTGAGCTGGCCGCTTAGCTGAAGACCAGCCTCGTTTTGGATTTTAGGTGTTTACAAGTTTAAAACAGGTTTTTTTGCTAGAAAATTACTTAGAACCCCCAAACATTATATATTGTTTTTTTTCTAACATCCTAGAGAATACAATAGTGGTCATTGCAATACTTTTTTTTGCACCGTATTTGCGCAGCGGTCTTCTAAGCGCACTTTTTTTGGAAAAAATTCACTTTTTTGAAAAAAAAAATAAGACAACAGTAAAGTTAGCCCAATTTTTTTTTATATTGTGAAATATAATGTTACGCCAAGTAAATTGATACCCAACATGTCACGCTTCAAAATTGTGCCCGCTCGTGGAATAGCGTCAAACTTTTACCCTTAAAAATCTCCATAGGCGACGTTTAAAAAATTCTACAGATTGCATGTTTTGCGTTACAGAGGAGGTCTAGGGCTAGAATTATTGCTCTCACTCTACCGGTCGCGGCGATACCTCACATGTGTGGTTTGACCACCGTTTTCATATGCGGGCGCTACTCACGTATGCGTTCGCTTCTGCGTGCGAGCTCGTCGGGACAGGGCGCTTTAAAAAAATTTTTTTTTTTTTTTTATTATTTATTTTATTTTATTTTATTTATTTTTTCACTGTTTTTAAAAAAAAAAAAATTTGGATCACTTTTATTCCTATTACAAGGAATGTAAACATCCCTTGTAATAGAAAAAAGCATGACAGGTCCTCTTAAATATGAGATCTGGGGTCAAAAAGTCCTCAGATCTCATATTTAGACTAAAATGCAAAAAAAAAAAAAAAAAAAAGTAGTTTAAAAAAATGACATTTAAAAAATTTGTGCCTTTAAGAGAGTGGGCGGAGCCGTCGTAATGACGTCGCTCCGGCCGTCACATGGTATGGAGACGGGTGGGCGCCATCTTGGCCTCACTTGTCTCCATACCTCGGCAGGGAAAGGACCCGATCGCCTCCGCCGCTACCGACGGCTCCGGTAAGCGGCGGAGGGTGCGGGAGAGCGGCGGGAGGGGGGGTGGCACCTCTCCCGCCGCCGATAACGGTGATCTCGCGGCGAACCCGCCGCTGAGACCACCATTATCGTTTACAGAATCGCTCACTGTAAAGATGGATATCTCGGTTGTGGCAGCAGCTGCTGCCGTTACCGAGATATCCATCTTCAAAAAAATGACGTATATATACAGTGAGCGGGGCTGAAGTGGTTAACTGTACTTCTGTCTTGGTCTGATTCATGGTTTCTGACAGTAGGCGAAGGCCATGAATTCAGAAGATGCAGTCAATCCACTTGTTGGTACTATTTTTTCCAGATTGGATAAGCAGGATCACCGCACGGATCAGTTTACCATGGCGTTACAAACGCTCCTGAGTCGCACGGCTCACCTGGAATCTCCCACTGTGGCTGCTCCAGTCTCTGTGCAAGCACCCGCCTCGAGTATTGTCTGGTTCCGCTCTGCTTCCCTGGCGATTTGGGGGCGATCCAGTCCAATGCAGAGGGTTTCTCAACCAGGTTGAGATATACTTTGAGATGCTGCCCCAGGCGTTTCCCACGGACAGAAGCAAAGTAGGTTTTGTGATATTTTTGCTTTCTGAGAGGGCCGTGGCCTGGGAAAACTCTCTATGGGAGACACAAAAACCTATTGTCTTGAGTTACCCTGAGTTTGTGGCTTCTTTTAAAAGGGTATTTGACGTTCCCTCATGCTCCGCTTCTGCTGCCAAGTACCTCATGTCTATCAAACAGAGTACAAGAACTGTTGCGGATTACGCCATTGAATTCCATACTCTGGCAGCAGAGGTTGCTTGGAACATTGAGGCCCTCATGGCTGCCTTTTCTCATGGTTTCTCGGATACCATCAAGGATGAGATAGCAGCCCGAGATATACCCACTGAGCTGGAGAAGTTGATCACTTTTGCCATCCTTATTGACTCCAGATAAAGACTCTCTTATAAGGAGCGCTTGCGGAAGCATCCTGTACATTTGTCTCCAAGCTTTGCAGTCCCACCCTTACCTCCCTCACCTCCCATGCCTCCTGGGGAGTCGGTCAGTGAAGGTGAACCCATGCACTTGAGCTTCACGCGTCTCCCTGCGAAGGAGAGAACCCTTAGGAGGAGGACCTTAGGTGGCGATGTTTCGTCCCCAGTTATCCAGAAGGATAAGCCCTGGCTTCGGTTACCCTTTCTTGGGCTGAGTCGTCCATCGAGATAAAGGCTCTAATCGACTCTGGGACTGCAGGCCTGTTCGTTGATGCTGCCTTTGTATCGAAGCACTCGATTCCGATGCAGCTGCGTGACACTCCACTTACCATTAAGGCTCTTGCCGGGGGAGACCTCTACAGCCTGCCCATGTGACTCATGAGACTGTTCCGTTGTCCATGGTCGTAGGGGCTCTTCACCATGAGATAATCCAATTCCAAGTTATCTCCTCACCTAGGTTTCCGCTGGTTATTGGTTATCCTTGGTTACAGAGGCACAGCCCCTCTTTTGATTGGCTCCGTGCTGAGGTTCTCTCCTAGTCGCCACAATGCAGTAAGACATGCTTCCAGAAGGTAGCCAAGGTCCTGTGCACCTCTTCACTCTCCTCCCTGCCAGAGGAGTACCCCGATTTTAGCGATGTCTTTGACAAAGGTCAAGCTGATAGTTTGCCTCCACACCGGTCGTATGATTGCGCAATTGACCTTCAACCTGGTGCCATACCCCCTCGTGGCCGGGTTTACACTTTGTGGGTCTTGGAGGATAAGGCCATGGAGGAGTATGTTGCAGACGCACTTTCTCGAGGTTTCATCTGCAAATCCTCGCCTCCTGCTGGTTTCATTTCACGATTAAGAATGCCTATCCGATTCCTTTGATTACGGAGTTATTTGACCGCCTCATAGGAAGCAAGGGTTTTCAGGAAGCTTGAGTTGGGAGGGGCATACAATCTCGTGAGGATTAATTAAGGAGGGCGACGAGTGGAAAACTGCATTAAATACCAGAACAGGCCATTATGAATACCGTGTAATGCCTTTTGGCCTTTGTAACGCTCCGGCAGTTTTCCAGGAATTTAATAACGATGTCCTCCAAGATTTGTTGCAGGTATGTGTGGTGGTTTAGCTCGACGATACCCTCATATTTTCCAAGTCCCTGGAGAGCCACCACACAGATGTCTGTCGTGTGCTTCAGAAACTAAGAGAGAACAATCTCTATTGTAAGTTGGAGAAGTGCGAATTCCATCGTGAACAGGTTAAATTCCTGGGTTATGTCATTTCCACTGCCGGTTTTTCGATGGACCCAGAGAGTCTTTCAGCAGTCCTACAGTGGCCCCACCCTCTGCAGCGTTTTCTTGGCTTTGCCAATTATTATCGGAAGTTTATTCGTAACTTCTCATCTCTGGTCAAGCCCCTGACTGATATGACCAGAAAGGATGGTAACCCACAGAGTTGGTCTCCGGAGTCAGTTAGGGCCTTTCAGAGTCTCAAGGCTGCCTTTGTTTCTGCTCCTGTGTTGGCACATCCTGATCCTACGTTACCTTTTATCCTTGAGGTTGATGCTTCTGAGACTGGAGTTGGCGCCCTTCTGTTTCAACGTCCTACCTCTGAGAGCGCTATGCATCCTTGTGGCTACTTTTCCAAGAAATTGTCACCTGCGGAGTGCAATTACGAGATTGGTGACAGAGAGCTGTTAGCGATCATTTTAGGCCTGAAAGAATGGAGATATCTCCTCGAAGGTACCACTGTGCCGGCTCCCATTCTTACTGACGATAAGAATCTCACATTCTTGTCTGAGGCTAAACGCCTCTCTCCAAGAAGAGCACGATGGGCTCTTTTCTTCTCAAGTTTTAATTACTGCTCAGGTCCATGCTCCTCCTCAGAAACCTTGTGACCCCTGCTTTGTCCCAGAAAGTCTCCTTACTGCCGTGCTCCAGACTTACCATTCTCCCAAGGCTGCTGGCAGGGCAGGACTAAGGGTGGTAGGGGCCCCTGGGCTTGAGTCACTTTCGGGCCCTACCTTCTATACATTACTTTAAACCTTTAGTTTTCTTTTAATGCACCACTCTGATACCGTTTGTCCACCATTATATCACTGTCTAATGCAGACAGGTTTTCTCAATGGCAGTAAACGAGGCACTACATAACTGCCAATAACCAATCAGCAAACCTCAAGATAAGAGTTTAAGGAATTTTAAGGAAAAAACTATTTAGTGCTAGTTCACACCAGATGCAGTTCTGTTCAGTTCCGTGCACTTTTTTTCTGCACTCAAAATGCATGCACAGTGTTTTCCATGTATTCCATTGGCTCTAGTTCACACCATGCAGTCAGTTTCCGGTCAGTTTCCAGTGCATAAACTGACTGGAAACTGACTGCAAGGTGTGAACTAGAGCCATTGGAATACATTGAAAACACCGTGCATGCATTTTGTGTAAAAAAAAAGCGCACGTAACTGAACGGAACTGCGTCTGGTGTGAACTAGCACTTAAGGGAAAAAACTTACATTTAAATGCTTATCAATGCAGCCTTGCACAGCGTCCATCTGCATGCTTGTCCAGTGTCATTTTCAGCCTTGCACAGCGTCCATCTGCATGCTTGTCCAGTGTCATTTGCAGCCTTTCCCAGTGACATTGCAGCCTTATTAGTGTCATTTGCAGCCTTGTCAGTGTCATTTGCAGCCTTGTCAGTGTCATTTGCAGCCTTGCAGCCTTGTCAGTGTCATTTGCAGCCTTGCAGCCTCCATCTGCAGCCTTATCAGTGTCCATCTTCAGCCTTGGCCATGTCATTTGCAGCCTTGCCCAGGCTGCAGTTAAACTGCAGTGACTTGTTAGTGTCACTGAAGTTTAAATATGGCACCACCGAGCTACACAGAGCCGGTCCTGTGTATCTCGATTCCTGTCGGCTTTTCTCGGCTCCTCTCGCAGTCCCACCCAGTCCCGCCCTATGATGGACATAACACAGGTCCAATGGCAGGACTGGGCATGACTGTGAGCGGAGCCGAACGCCGCCGCCGGAGCTAGCCAAGTGTACTCGGCTAGCTCCGCTCACAGTCACGCCCAGTCCCTGTGTTATGTCCATCATAGGACGAGAGTAGGCGTGACTGTGAGTGGAATTAGCCGAGTATAGCCGAAGTACACTTGACTGGGGCCTGCGGGGCCCATGGGCTTGAGCCCACTCAAGCCCTATGGTAAGTCCAGCCCTGGTTGCTGGCCGCCCTGGGAAGAATCAACTCTTTTGGGCCATTTCCCAACAATTCTGGTGGCCTAGTCTATGTGCTGATGTAACTGCCTTCGTAGCTGCCCGTGTGTGCTCAGAGAAAGACTTCACGACACCTTCCAGTGGGCCTCCTACAACCCATACCCAATGGAGAGAGGCCCTGGACCCATCTGTCTATGGATTTCATTGTGGAGTTACCCAACTCCCAGGGTAACACAGTTAGTTATCCTTATAGTGGTTGACCAGTTCTCGAAAATGTCTCACTGTATTCCACTTAAGAAGTTGCCTACGTCTAAGGAACTGCCTTTCATTTTTGCTCAGGAGATCTTTCGCTTACATGGGCTACCCAAGGTGATTGTCTTGGACAGGGGTAGTCAGTTTGTGTCCAGGTTCTGGCAAGCCTTTTGTGCACAGTTGAGAATTCAGCTTGCTTTCAGTCTAATGGGGCCACAGAACGAGCCAATCAGTCCTTGAAGCAATTCCTACATTACTATATTTCTGACCATCATAACAACTGGTCAGACCTCTTACCGTGGGCAGAGTTTGCTCATAATAGTGGTTTCCAACCTTCCATGTTGTCTGACTCATTTGTTTCACAGAGTATTCCTGAGTTAGAGGAGCATTTCCGTGGTCTTCGTTTCACTTGGGCACAAGTCCAGGAGGCTTTGCGACATGCTAATGATAGGTCCATGGTGACCACAGACGCCTGCCTGTGCCTTCCTACCAGGTTGGGGACAGGGTCTGGCTGTCATCTCGCAACCTCCGACTTTGTGTTCCCTCTCTGAAGTTCGCACCTCGGTTTATTGGGCCTTTCTGTATTCTTCGCAGGATTAACCCAGTGGCTTACGCATTAGACCTTCCTTCTAATATGCGTATCTCAAATGTATTTCATGTCTCCTTATTAAAACCTTTGGTCTGCAACCGCTTTACCACCTCGGTGCCACGTCCTCACCATGTACAGGTATGAAGTGCAGTCCATTGTTGACTCCTGTAGGTTCCGTGGGCGCATACAGTACCTGGTGCATTGGAAAGGGTACTGTCCGGAGGAACGCTCTTGGGTCTCATCATCGGACGTACATGCCCCTGTCCTCCTCCATGATTTCCATAGATGTTTTCCCCTTAAGCCTGGTGGTCCTCCAAGGGGGAGGGGTTGTTGAGGAGGGGGGGTACTGTCAGGGCTGGGCTCTGCCCTTCCTTCTCTGAGCTGGTCGCTCAGCTGTCGGCTAATTGCCAGCTCCTATCTCTCCACAGTGACTCACCTGTTGATATATCCTGCTCGTCAGTCCTGCCTACTTAAGCAGTCCAGCCCAGATGATCTCTGCCTTCGCCTTGGTCAACATCCTGCGTTCCTGTTAAAGACTTAACTGACATTCCTTCTGGCTCCAGATTCTGCTTGCTGTTCCACTAAGCTGATCTCTGGCTTCCTGACTTTCTGGCTTGTCTGACTATCCGTTCCGGTTACTGCACTTTGGCTAAGTTTTGATTACGTTTGTTCTATTTACTTTTATTTTATTATTTATTTATTTTATTAAACAAGTGTAATTTAACTGTACTTCTGTGTCAATCTGATTTGTGGTTTCTGACAGAAGAAAGGCTTGAGGAAAGAAAGGCAGGCTGGTGGGAAGGAAGAAAGAATTGAGGAAAAGAAAAGAAAGGAAGGAGGGAAGGGAGAAAAATGTGGAAAGAAAGGGAGAATGGTGTGAATGAAGGAAGGACTGAGGAAAGAAATAAAGAATGGTGGGAAGGAAAAAAGTACTGAGGAAAGAAATGAAGGATGGTGGGAAGGAAGAAAGGACTGATGAAAGTAAGGAAGGATGGTGAGAAGGAAGAAAAGACTGAGGAAAGAAAGGAAGGATGGTGGGAAGTAAGAAAGGACTGAGGAAGGAAAGGAAGAGGATGGTGGGAAGGAAGAAAGGACCAATGAAAGAAAGGAAAGATGGTGGAAAGGAAGAAAAGACTGAGGAAAGAAAGGAAAGATGGTGGAAAGGAAGAAAGGACCGTGGAAAGAAAGGAAGGATGGGAGGAAGGAAGAAAGGATTGAGGAAAGAAAGAAAGGATGGTGGGAAGGAAGGAGAGATGGTGAGAAGAAGAAAGGACTGAGGAAAGAAAGGAAATATGGTAGAAAGGAAGAAAAGACTGAGGAAAGAAAGGAAGGATGGTGGAAAGGAAGAAAGGACTGAGGAAAGAAAGGGAGGATGGTGGAAGATGAAAAGACAGGAAAGAGAAGTGTACGGAAAAAGGGAAGAAAGGACTGTGGGAAAGAAGGAGGAAATAAACTAAAGAAGATGGAAAGGCAAAAAAAAAAAAAGGAAAAGGGAAGGCAAAGGAAAAAGGAAGGATGGGGGGAAGGAATAGAGTACTGTGGAAAGATAGGAAGGGAGGACTGTGGAAAGAAAAGAAAGGAAGGAAAAAAGAACTGTGGAAAGAAAGGGAGAATGGTAGGAGGAAGGAAGAAAGGAGGGACAGACTGTGGAAAGGAAGAAAGGAATGTGAAAAAAAGGTAAGGGTGGACGAAAGTAAGAAAGGAATTTTGAAAGGACGAGAGGATGATGGAAAGGGAAGAAGGAAGTGACTATGATGCTAAATCCAAAACTTTGCACCTACTGGCAAAATAAAGTTAACAAAAGTAACAATTGTATCGTATCACATCCTATTTGTCGGGTGTTCTTATACATATTCATTACCTTATAATGATTGGAAATATTTAAGTTAATTTGCATTTGTTTATCAGGTTCAAAGCCTCTTTTTTCACCACTGTTAAGAAATTTGCATTAATTTGATGTTTTGTGCATTAACAATATTTCGGCTCATGTCTCCCACTTATCTCAGTGCCTTGCGGCCTGTCTTGTAGCTCCTACTACCAAAGGCATTACGAAGACTTATTGCCGATGCCAGGAAAAAAAATGAGAATTGGCTGGCAAGCATTATAAATTGCTGAAATATTAATTTATCTCAAATGGATAAGCCCAAAACCAGGAGAACCCTGAGGCAAAACATTATGTTGATAGGTTTTTATTATAATCATTTTTTAATGAACTTATCATTGGTGAGCGCGGATTGCTTGTCTGAGGTGACCCATGGGACTCTGGGGGATTTCTGGGTGTTCTGGAGTAATTAACCGGAGTGCGTTTTTTTTTCTGTCTATAAAAGTTAAGGTAGTAAAGAAAGAACGGAGTCTGGAGAATCGCATTCAATTTCATGCTCATAGTAATGGCATTCCGTCTACGAAATTACATTCAGAGGACTTTCAAATTGTTCAAAAAGTCAGTCACCCTGAAAAAGCAGTTTATAAAATGAATGGTGCTCATTATTAGGAGAGAAGAAAATAAAGTCCCTTTTTTCACATTTAGAGGCACGTTTCATGCAGGTTGGTGAGCTACTACATGACCGACCTCAAATTTAAAATGTATGTCCATCCAAAGGAGGAGAGAGCAGAGTGATATAGAGCTCACCGGCTGATTCGTGTTTTCTATAGTGTGACACCAATCAGTTTGTAGACTGGACCTCCAAGAATCCTCATTCCCCTGCTCCTGTAATTTGCTCATCCCCTCTGATGTCCACGGAAAGACAGCCAGATCGTTGTATGGAATCTGTCACCCCCAGTAGATTTTCTATACTGGGAGCTTTAGTTTTTACTGTACACCCACCCATGTATCGCACTCCTCTAAGATTATGGAGCAACCACTCCAACTGCCCAACTCTGCTTTCAAAGTGGACCCGGCGTTAGATTTATTTTTCATAGGTGCAGCATACTAAGTAATGTGTTAATGTAACGCCTCCAGGTATTTATTACCTTTTACAAAGATCACAGTACCCCCCCCCCCCCCCCAACAATGCTGTAATTTGCTTTTCTCTCCAGAAGGGTGGAGCCATCTTTGTTCAGACATCCTCCAGGGTCACCATCTACTTCCAGGACTGAGAAGCCGGTGTTCTGCCAAGAACTGTCCTCCTATCATATAGTGTCCGCCCCGTACTGCGCAGGCGCAGCGCCTGCGCAGTACGGAGGAGAAGGAGATGCCGAAAATGCCCGAAGTTGATTAGCTGACCATCAGCTGTACACGGCGCTCGGGCACTTGTTAGTGATGGCTTTGCAAGAGGGCCCCTCGCGGGCTCGCTTCGCTCGCCACGCTTCGGGCACGGCCTCGCTGCGCTCCGCAACTATTTATTCTAACTCTATGTCCACTTGGATAGCAGGGAATGAACCTGGACACAGGGTAAGAATAAAAGCGCAGGTGCCGTGTACAGCTGACGATCAGCTGTTGAACTTCGGAGACTTTCGGCGTCTCGTTTGTCCTCCGTACTGCGCCTGCGCAGTACAGGGCGGACACTTTTGGATAGGGGACTGTATTCGACAAGACACCGGCTCAGAGGTAATTCAATCATGTAAATTCTGGTGCCTGTACAGTTCTTGGAAGTGTTCACAAATCTCTTGATCAGCCAATGCTGCAACTTCTCTTCCTGTGACTTGCACAAAGTTACAATATTGCAGTCTGATCACTGGGGAGAGGAGACAGAGGAAATGCTTGCTCCTGCCTGCAGCAGATCATCTCCAGTGTAGCACAAGGGTGCAGTGGTTAGCATATCTGCCTTGCAGCACTAGGGTCCCTGGTTACAATCCATTAGATCTTTTGAAAAGGCCCTAGTTCCTATGATATTTTATTATTACTCTTTGATAAGTTAATCACAGAATCACATACTTGTACATGATCCTGCACTTCCGGGAGCAGGAGCCAATCAGCGGGTCCGGAGGACTCGAGGTCCGTCGGGAACCGCCGATCGTTCCAGAGAGAAGCAGAACAATGGTCTGCCTATGTAAACAAGGCAGATCGCTGTTCTGTGAGAAGGGAAGGTAATGATCCTGTATTTCTGCTAAGCAGGAGCACGATCTCTGCCTTCCCACAGTATAAGCACCTCCCCCCAGTTAGAAAGCACTCCCTAGGAACATATTTAACCCTCTGATCACCCCTGATGTTAACCCCTTTCCAGCCAGTTTCATTAGTACAGTGACAGTGCATATTTTAGGCACCCATCACTGTATTGGTGTCACTGATCCCCAAAAAGTGACAGTTAGGTGTCAGATGTGTCCGCCGCAATGTCGCAGTCCCGCTATAAGTTGCTGATCACCGCCATTACTAGTGAAATAAAAAATAAAAATTCCATAAATCTGTCCCATAGTTTGGAGATGTGATAACTTTTGCATACAAAAAAGAGAAGGGAAGAAGATTCCCAAAAGAATTCTTCAAAAAGGAACTGCCGGTATTATGAAGAAAAAAAATCTTTATTGAAAATGACATCATGCTCTGAAGAAACTCGGGTCACGAGTGAAACGCGTCAACACGACGCTCTCTGTTGTGAGGGCACGGACTATCCACCTATCAGATAACTCCCTCTGTATCTCTCCGCATCTTTTGGGAGACTCCGTAATCACACGTGAGGGTTCCGGATACATCCAAGCTGTACTATCGTGATTACTCACGGCACTCTTTGTCCATTGGACATGCGGAACATAGGAAGAAGGCATCCCCTTACCCTCTGTGGCCTAGACTTAGCCTAGATGCGGGTGGAATGTTGGCTCCGCACTGAGGATCTGGACGAGACGGCTATCGGATGAGTGGTGAAGTGGTGAGCTACATTGATTCTTATCTCCAGCTGGGAGGTGTATATATCTACACACACTCACCTGACCACTAGCTCATCCCCAGCTGTCATTGACAAGTGGACAGTTACCTCATATCCCTATACTCCTGGGGAACCACTAATACTAATTCCGTGTTTATTTCACGTGGACTGTATCATTAGGAAACTATTTCTCGTGTGTCAGGTGTGCATTACTAATTTCAAGTCTATCCCATTGGAGCTAAATGCATGAACTGTTTACATCAACATGTCCTTTACCCAGTCTGGCATACTGAGTGCATTGCTCTCCATCTTTATTTAATCATTTACCACCCGCTGTCAAATGACGGCTGGGCAGCGCAGCTCTCGTTCTGCGTGGATGTCATATGACGGCCCTCCAGAACGTCTGCTCTCGCGTGCCCATGGGGGTGCGCATCGTGCCAATCGGTGGTGTGGTGTCAGTCTGACCCACTGCTACACCGATCTTGGTAAAGAGCCTCAGACGGAGGCTCTTTACCACGTGATCAGCCGTGTCTAATCATGGTTGATCAGGATGTAAACAGGAAGAGCCGTTGATCGGCTTTTCCTCACTCGTGTCTGACAGACGCGAGTAGAGGAGAGCCGATCAGCTGTTCTCCTGACAGGGGGGTCTTTGCTGATTGTTTATCAGCGCAGCCCCCCCTCGGATGCCCGCCCAGGACCACCAGGGATTGCTACCACACTGGACCACCAGGTATACCACCCTAGACCACCAGGGAAATGCCAATCAGTGCCCAGGCAGCTGCCAATCAGTGCCTATCACCAATGCCTGCCAGTGCCATCAGTGATGCCTATCAATGCCATTGATCAGTGCCGCATATCAGTGCCCAGCAGTGCTGCCTATAAGTGCCCAGCAGTGCCACCTATCAGTGCCACCCATAAGTACCCATCAGTGCAGCCTTTCAGTGCCCATCATTGTCGTCTATCAGTGCCCATCAGTGCTACCCATGAGTGCCCATCAGTGTCACCTACCAATGCCCATTAGTGCTGCATATCAGTGGCACCCATCAGTGCCGCCTACCAGTGCCCGTCAGTGCCCATCAGTACCACCTCATTGGTGACACCTCATCGGTGCCGCCTTATCAGTGCCTGTCAGTGCCTCCTTATCAGTGCCCATCAGTGAAGGAGAAAACATACTTATTTACAACATTTTATAATAAAAACAAAAGAAAAACTTTTTTTTTTTCAACATTTTAGGTCCCATTTTATTTGTTTGGCAAAAAAATAAAAACCGCAGAGGTGATCAAATACCACCAAAAGAAAGCTCTATTTGTGGGAACAAAATGAGAAAAATTCTGTTTTTGGTACAGTGTAGCATGACCGCGCAATTGTCATTTAAACAGCGGCAGCGCTGAAGGCTGAAAACTGGCTTGGGCAGGAAGAGGGGTGTAAGTGCCCGGTATTGAAGTGGTTAATTACATTCAAACCTGAACGGAATAATGAGAACTAGTTATGCATGATTCTTGAGAGGCCTGTATGTCTGTTTGTGGTGGCCATCTGTGTCCCTAAGACAATTGTCTATTTTAGATGTTTGTGATGGAGGTTGGTATTTATGTATCTCTATTAGTTGTCAGTGTTATGTAGTTTTCAATAAATATTTTTTACTTCATAATACCGGCAGTTCCTTTTTGAAGAATTCTTTTGGGAATCTTCTTCCCTTCTCTTTTTTTGTATGCTTACTTTAATTCAGAGGAACACAACCCCATGGTTGATTACCTTTTAATCCCAGGGGTGACGGTATGCAATGACTATAACGGGGACTATTTAAACTTCTAATCCCCTACTTAGTCTTGCTAATTTGGATGTAGCCCGTTGTCATTTTTTGAATCTATTTTTTGTTTTGGTGATAACTTTTGCACAAGCCAATCAATATACGCTTATTGGGATTTTTTTTTACCAAAAATATGTAGCAGAATACATATTGGCCTAAACTGATGAAGAAATTTGATTTTTTTTTCCTATTTTTGGATGATGGATTGAGCAGAGCTCCGTGAGATGTTCAAAGCTTGAGATTTTTTTTTATAACCTAACCCTGCTTTAAACTTCTCCGCAACTTTATCCCTGACCTGTCTGGTGTGTTCCTTGGCCTTCATGGTGCGGTTTGTGCACTAAGGTTCTCTAACAAACCTCTGAGGGCTTCACAGAACAGCTGTATTTATACTGAGATTAAATTGCACACAGTAAAAAGAGGGATGATTAATGGGCTACCCAAAAAGAAACAAAAACAGCTGCTACAAACCATGTGACAGAAAGGTGAATTAATATTGAATAAATTGTAGCGCTCAAGACACACATACACAATATGGATAAAAATGAAAAGTCTTTGTGCATGTGAACATAATGTCCCAAAGTAACATATAATCAAAATAAAGATAGTCCACAGTGAATGTGAATAATCCGTGAGTCAATTCTGTCTGCTTCTCAACTATCAGCTTGGATATCATCAAACTTAGCGAATAGATGGAATACGCTTACCAGAAAGGTTGGATTCTACTGCTATAAGCATAGAATCAATAGAGCTTGGTGCCACCCGGGGCAAAATTGTAGAGTGTTGGAGGCAGGGTAGAGCCTCTGTAGGGTCGGGACGTCCACTCTTTATCCACAGAAGCAGAGCGAAATGGATTCCGAAGACAAAGTGGTTTCTCAGTTCCCCAGAATATGTGGAAAAAAAGAGGAATGCTTCCACATAGTGTAACTCAGGGTATTTTATTACTAAAAAAACCACGATACATATAAAAAGTGATCACGAGTAAAAAGCAGTGTATAGGGTCTATGAAAGCCGCTCGCTCAGCCTCACTCACACGCCAGCCGCCCGCCCAGGTCTGCCCATACGCTGGCTCGCTCACCCGCTCCTATTTTCTCGGGGGGAGCAATTGCCCCGTTGCCCCCCCCCCCTTGGATCCGCCCCTGGTTGGGGGTAGCAGAGTAAAGGGGGCTGAATACAAATGCACACCACACTTTTCACATATTTATCATTTTCCTTCCACTTCACAATTATGTGCCACTTTGTGTTGGTCTATCACATAAATTCCCAATAAAATACATTTACGTTTTCGATTGTAACATGACAAAATGTGGAAAACACAAGGGGTATGAATACTTTTTTAAGGCACTGTATATTACTACATTGTTTATATGACTTTTTTTTTGGGGCATGTTTGACTTCTTATCCAGAGCTAGCAGAAGATACTATAAAAAATTTGCAGCTAAAGTATTTATTTATTTATTTCAGGTACTTATATAGCGCCGTCAATTTACGCAGCGCTTTACATATACATTGTACATTCACATCAGTCCCTACCCTCAAGGAGCTTACAATCTAAGGTCCCTAACTCACATTCATACATACTAGGGACAATTTAGACAGGATCCAATTAACCTACCAGCATGTCTTTGGAGTGTGGGAGGAAACCGGAGTACCCGGAGGAAACCCATGCAGGCACAGGGAGAACATGCAAACTCCAGGCAGGTAGTGTCGTGGGTGGGATTCGAACCAGCGACCCTTCTTACTGCTAGGTGAAAGTGCTATCCACTACACCTTCACATTTAGACACGTCCAGCATTTGGATGTGTGCAATACTTCTATGACTTTAGGCGTGTATGCATCCACCTCTTTTCACGCATGCACACACAAAATCTGCAGATTTGCATGGCCCTGGACACAGTTGTCCAAAAAATAAAACATGCACTACCACAAATTAACTGGAAGACTGGGAACTGGTGCTGTGACCCAAATGCCTTAGAAATGTAGCAATAATCCTCTAATATAATGAAGCCGACTACTCTGTAACATCCATTGCAACGATTCTGTATTAGCAACATGGGGCAGCAATAAGACGCTAACGCATTTCAGCGGAAGCCTTACTCAAAGCATGTTTGTACAGACACAGAACACTCATTAAAAAAGAAATCCTCAATCCTGAAGAGGATTCTTATTGTAGTGAGTGTTCTGTGTCTGTACAAACATGCTATCAGTAAGGCTTGGGCTGAAATGCGTTAGTGTGTTACTGCTATATCCTGCCATGTAGCCAATAATGAATTGATGCATTGGATGTTATCCAGTAGCCAGCTTCATTATATTACCGGACACAGTTGTATCCTACCTTTTTTTTTTTGAAAAGCCGTTTGTATGGCCCCATTGATTAACCACACCCAGCCTATAGCAAAATGACGGCGGTGGTTTAATTGTTGTGACTGGACGTCATGTGACGTCTTTCACAACATGCCACTCATGTGCGCCCCCGGACACCCGGTGTCTGGTGTGCCCGGTGTCACTTGGACACATTGCATCTCCGATCATGGTAAAGAGCCTATGACATAGGCTCTTTACAATGTGATCACATGTGTCCAATCAGCATTCCTCTACTCACGTGCTGTCAACCGATAAACAGCTCTCCTGACAGGGGGGGCTGTGCTGATAATCAGTGCATTGATTATCAATGCAGCCCCATTAGCAATGTAAGCCAGTGCCCACCAGTGATGCCCATCAGTGCTGCCTCTCAGTGCCCATCAGTGATGCCTGTCAGTGCCTCCTCATCAGTGCCGCCTATCGGTGCCATCTATCAGTGCCCACCAGTGCTGCCCATAAGTACCCATCAGTGCCACCTATCAGTGTCCATTATTGCCACCTATCAGTGCCCATAAAGGCTGCCCATCAGTGCTACCCATCGGTGTCCATCAGTGCCACCTATCAGTGTCCATCATTCCCACCTATCAGTGCCCATAAAGGCTGCCCATCAGTCCCACCTATCGGTGTCCATCAGTGCCACCTATCAGTGCCAATAAAGGCTGCCCATCAGTGCCACCTATCACTGTCCATCAGTGCCACCTATCAGTGCACATCAGTGCTGCCTATCAGTGTCCATCATTTCCACCTATCAGTGCCCATAAAGGCTGCCCATCAGTGCCGCCTATCAGTGTCCATCAGTGCTGCCTATCAGTGCCGCCTATCAGTGCTGCATATTAGTGCCTCCTCATGAGTGCCGCCTCAACAGTGCCCGTCATTGCCGCCTCATCCGCGCAGATCAGTGAAGGAGAAAATTTACTTATTTACAACATTTAATAACAATTGAATAAAACTTTTTTTTTTTTTCAAAATTTTAATTTGGTTTAGCTAAAACTTAAAAAAATAAAAAGTGGTGATTAAATACCACCAAAAGAAAGCTCTATCTGTTTTTTTTTTAAAAATGATAAAATTTTCATTTGTGTACAGCATTGCATGCCCGTGCAATTGTCATTCAAAATGTGACAGCGCTGAAAGCTGAAAATTGACTTGGGCAGGAAGGGGGTAAAAGTGCCCGGTATTGAAGTGGTTAATTTAGTCCTGCGTTTGAATGCATACAAAATTATAGACCAGGGATATGCAATTAGCAAGACCTCCAGCTGTTGCAGAACTACAAGTCCCATGAGGCATAGCAAGACTCTGACAGCCACAAGCATGACACCCAGAGGCAGAGGCATGATGGGACTTGTGGTTGTGCAACAGCTGGAGGTCCGCTAATTGCATATCCCTGTTATAGACTGTATGCATCTAAACCCGTCATTTTAGACGCCCATGTGGATAAACCCATAAAGTAAAAAAAAACATTTTTATAATTTCTCTGATTTAGTAATACAGGTGAGAAATAAAAGGTATTTTTGTATATTTTGGTCCTGCTATCATTCGGCTGTTCTTTGTGATTTGGCCATGCTCCCGATCCCATCCGAAACGCGTTGTGTATATGATAACAGGGCCCTCTTATGCCGATCGGCACACAGACGTTTTAGACTTGACCTGTTTTGCGGCACAAAGTGTCTGAAGCGTTCAGTGAAAACATTCTCAATTCTTTTTATCCGGTAAGGTGACAGGACTCGATCCCTGGGAAATCTGATGAACACACAGCCCACAGACAGAACAAAACAAAAAAAAAGAAAGGAAAAAAATAAAAACAAGCTGAACTTTCACCCCGGATAATAAAGCCAAAGTAAAGCGGCTTGTCTTTTCTGGGAAGCGTTTGTTCCCGTGCCTTCTGTCTTCCACATAGGAAGAGAACATTTCACATTCTTTTGAATTCGGGAAAATAAAATAAGGGTTTTATTAGATGCTGGCACTTTGTAAACCCCGGGAGCAGAGCGAACAAAACATTTTGTACATAACAAGAGGTGACATTTTAGTGGCACAAAATCCAGCTGAGACAAAATAAAAAATTTCCTCCGTCGACCCAAATGACACGGGTAGGTTAATTGGCTTCTTATTAAGCTGGCCTTAGAGCAGAGCTTTTCAGAGTCTAATGGTCCGCGGACCGATTTAAACTAAAAGCATAATGGCTTTGAAGTGGATCTACAGCCGCAGTTGTTTTGAACAGAGTTAGGAAATATTAAAACCTGTAAGGTTTTTTTTTTTTTTTTTTCTTGCTGTTTGTGTCCCCTTGGAGAGATTTCCCTTTACTTCCTGTCCCCAGTGACACAATGGGAAGTTAGAGGAGATCCTCTCTTATGCTTGCCCTACACTAGCACAAGACGCTCCAAACTTTCTAAACAAAGGGCCAGTTTACTGTTCTACAAATTAAAGCAGAACTTTAGTCATTTTTTCATCTTTCCATCCAAATAAATCTTCTGCCCTTGTTGTTGTTTTATCTTTGGATAGTAAAACATTTTTTTTCTGCCAGTAAATACCTTATACAGCCCACTTCCTGTTTGTCTGGTAAAAAGCCCAGGCTTATGACATCATGCACAGCTCTCTCCCTCACTCTCTGAGAGTTTGCCAGGAAGGGAGGGAGGATGAGTCATAAGAGGGCCAATGAGAGCTTTAGAGCTGGAGGTGTGCCTCTGTGTAAATCCAGGAAGTGAACAGGCAGCAGCTTCAGCTGCCCACAGTTAAAAATGGCTGCAGCCAGACTTAGTGGAGGGAGATTTCTGCAGCATATTTGGCAAATACAGAATCACAGTATATATAAAATAATATGCAAAGTGGTTGGAGGGAAGCTTCAGAATGGCAAAGGTGTTTTTATTACAAATTATGTGAGAAGACTGCAGTTCCCCTTTAAAGTGGTTGTAAACCCAACTTGGTCATTTTTACCTACAGGCAGTGGGTGGCAAACAGACCACCGGATCACCCCCCCCTTGGCAGTGGGTGGTACTCACGTGGGCTCTTGGCGGCCACGCAGAGATGACAGATGCAGAGCCATCTTCCCCACCCCCCGGTACCAGCCAATACAATCACTTCTCCTCTCAGCCAATTGCGCTCCTCCCGCTTCTTGATTGGCCGGGAGGAGAAGCAGGAAGACAATAGTGAATATTGATTCGCTATTGTCACACAAGTGGGTGGGCTCGGGGCGCAGTTCTCTGTGCTCTGAGCCCACCCTTTTTTTAAGCCAATTAGAGCTTGAATCAGGTGCTTCAAACATTTAAAAAAAACCCCCATTGGAATCCATGCGTCCGACGCCCTGCATGTAGATTAGGGGGCCGGACGCAATGATATGGGGGTGGCGCCATATGGAGCAGACGCCACTGCCTACAGGTAGGCCTACAATAAGGTTTACCTCTAGGTCAAATGAATATCTACTAAACGGGCACCATTTACAAGATATTCACCCGGCATGCAGCCAATGACACTGGTGCATGCGCTCTGAAGGTATACATTGCCAGAACTTCAGAGCTTCGTGCCAGAACCGAGGGCTCCTGCGCGGATACACGGGGGGGTGACATCATCACGGCTCCGGCCAATCACATAGCCCCAGCGCGCATAAGCTCAGACAGGGGGAAAGACAGGGGGAACATGCCAGCCCTCTCAGCAGTGACATTACAGCGCTGGAGGGCTTAGTTCCAAGGTGCAAATTTCATAATGTGCTAGTGTGCAATGCATTATGCCCCTTGCAGGGTTTTTTTTTTTTTGCAATATCCGTGATTTACAACTGCTTTAATGGGGGCTGGACTGTGGCCATTGGGAGTAGAAAATGAAAGTAGGCGGAGGAATTGTGCCCCATCGCTGGAGTCAGTGGGAGGAATAATTCCCCATCGCTGGTGTCAGTGGGAGGAATAAAGCCCCATCATTAGTGTCAGTGGGAGGAATAGTGCCCCATCATTGGTGTCAGTGGGAGGAATGATGCCCCATCATTGGTATCAGTGGGAGGAATAGTGCCCCATCATTGGTTTCAGTGGGAGGAATAATGCCCCATCGTTGGTGTCAGTGGGAGGAATAATGCCCCATCATTGGTGTCAGTGGGAGGAATAATGCCCCATGGTTGGTGTCAGTAGGAGGAATAATGCCCTGTCATTTGGTAATAGTGGAAAAAATTGTGACCCATCGTTGGCACTAGTGAGAGGAATAGTGCCCTATTGTTGGTGAAGTAAGAGGAATAATGCCCTGTCTTTAGTATTAGTAGGAGTAATAGTGACCCATCATTGGTGTCAGTGGGAGGAATAATGCCCTGCCCTCCGAATTAGTGGGAGGAATAGTGCCCCATTATGGGTGTCAGTGGAAGGAATAGTGTCTCATATCAGTGGTAGGAATGTGCCCCATTGTAGCTGTCATTGGAAGCAATGGTGCCTCCTCATTAATGTCAGTGGAAGGAATAGTTCCCCATTGTAGGTCTTATTCGAAGAGATGGCGCATCGTCATTGGTGTCAGTGAGATTAATAGTACCCCATCATTGGTGTCAGTGGAAGGAATAGTGCCCCATTATTGGTGTCAGTGGTAAGAATAGTGCTTCATATCAGTGGGAAGAATGTTCCCCAATGTAGCTTTCATTGGAAGGAATGGTGCCTCATCATTAATGTCATTGTTGTTGTCAATGGAAGGAAAAGTGGCTCTAAATTAAGTGTTCCATTGTTGGTGTCCAGTGTCCCATTGTTGAGGACTAGTGACCCATTGTACAGTAGATATCAGTGGTAGGAAAGGTGCCTCTTCATTGGTGTCAGTGGGAGTAATATTTCCCCATCGTTGGTGTCAGTGGAAGGAATAAGGTTCCATAGTTGGTGTCAGTGGAAGGAATAGGGTTCCATAGTTGGTGTCAGTGGAAGGAATAGGGTTCCATAGTTGGTGTCAGTGGAAGGAATAGGGTTCCATAGTTGGTGTCAGTGGAAGGAATAAGGTTCCATAGTTGGTGTCAGCGGAAGGAATAAGGTTCCATAGTTGGTGTCAGTGGGAGGAATAGTTTCCCATCATTGGTATCAGTGGAAGGAATTGTGTTCCGTAGTTGGTGTGAGTGGAAGGAATAGTGTTCCATTGTTGGTGTCAGTGGAAGGAATAGTTCCCCAACAACCAGATAAAACCAAGCAAGGTGCCAGTTTGGAGACCACTGCCCTAGAGAAACATTTGCAATAATTTTAGTTCTCCAGGTACTCTGTTAATATCATTTTTAATGGAGGTCAGTAGGGAAAGGCCTCTTACATTGGTGGTCAGTAGTAGGATGCTCCCCTCACAGTGATGGTCAAATGGCCTCCCTTATAGACTGCTAAAAAGATCATTGGTGTCATGCAGCTGGATATGATCTGACACCATAAAGGCGGCCGCTGGTCTGTGGCTGACCTCCCTGGGGGATTGAAGCCATCAGAGACGCGTTCCACAGCATACATATGTATGGTTCATCAAAGCTTTTCAAAGCCAGGAAAGACAGGCGGCTAATGAGAGGTTCAAAATAGCTCCAAAGTGCGCAAACCTCCGATTCCCGTAATCAGCTTCTTATTTCACAGACACACATATGGTGAACGTCTTGACCCGGCATGTTTCATTCATGAATGTCCTGAAATAGCCGCCCCAGGTTACCATGGTAACCCTGATATCACTATTCATACTCCTTCATTCACAAGAGATTGAAAATAAGGCCCACTAATATCTGGCTACATCTGGGGAGCAGAAATGTCTATTTTTTAATGGACAAATGATGACGAAAATTATGGCCAGAGTAAACTTTTGAAACCCAACTGCAGACAGTTTTTCAAATTTTGGAAGGAGTGGAGAAGTGTTACAATCCATGTCGAGTTTTTATATCTATCTGTGACCACATTGGAGTCATTTTTTCCTCATTTCCTGTTCCTGTGACACTTGTAAAAAAATGGGTAAGTGGAGCAGTTGTCGCCAGGACAGGAAGTCACAAACAGCGCTAAAAATATTGACATAAGTTCTAGCCAGGGGCATTTCCTGATCCTGCATACAAGACCATGAGATGGGTCCTCCAATGAGCCCACAACAAGGGAGAGCCATACCACCCTCCAGCCAGCACACCACACCTTAGTCTAGGCTCACATCTATGCGCTTACGGTTGTTGCATTTTTCAGGCACGTTTTGCAGTGCATTTTACATTTTGAAACCCACGTTTTTGATGCATTTTGTGTTTTATTTATGTCCCTTTAGAAACACTGTATATAGCTGGTTGACACATCCTTAGCAACCGATGAGTCCTCAGTTGTCAGTGAAGAATGTAAAAAAAAGAATTGCTGGCTAAAAAAAAAAAGTAAAAAAAAAACAGCGTGGGATCCCTCCCCCCAAATCCATACCAGGACCTTCAGGTCTGGTATGGATCAGGAGGGGAACCCCACGCCAAAATTAAAACCATGGGGACATGGTGCTTTGGGGTGAGGGGGCAGCCCCCTGGCCCCCTCTGGCCTGGTATGCTTCAGGAGGGGGGTGCTCGTCCACTCCCTTTCCTGACCTGCCAGGCTGCATGCTGGGATAAGGGTCTGGTATTGATTTTGGGGGGGATGGGACCCTACGCCATTTATTTTTTTTTTAATGTTGGCATGGGGTTCCCCTCCAAATCTATTCCAGACCCGAAGCCAATTCTTTTTTTTACATTCAGCTGTCAATGGGAAACCTGCTCATCAGTTGTTAACGACGTGCCGGCTATATACAGTGTCTTAAAGAGGGGAGGGGGGGGAACGCACGCATTAAAAACGCACTGAAAACACATTACTTGTGTTTCTGATGCGACTTTCCATTGAAGTTTATTACACTCAAAACTAGGGCTGGGAAAAAAATCGATTTAAATCTTGAATCGAGTTGAGAGGTCAAATCAATTAAAAATTTAAGCAAATCGATTTTTTTAGATTTTTTTTTTTTCACCGCACCGGACCCGAGGCGCTGTGGGCATGAGTTTTTAGGCAAGGCCGCGGCTTCGGCCTAGTCTGAGGCTATGGCCGGACCGGCGGGCTAGGCCGAAGCCGTGGCCTCGCCTAAACACTCATGCCCGCAGCGCCTCCGGACTGGCGCTGACACCGTGCCGGGCCTGAAGAGCTGCGGGCAAGGAGTTTTTAGGTGAGGCCGCGGCTTCGGCCTAGTCCGCGAGGCCGGACGCCGCGGACTAGGCTGAAGCCGCGGCCTCGCCTAAAAGCTCATGCCCGCAGCGCCACAGGACCGGCGCAGTTTCCAAAAAAAAAAAAAACTCGATTCGAATCGTGAATCGAGTTTTTTTTAAGAGAATCGAAGATTTATTTTTTTAAGAAAATCTCCCAGCCCTACTCAAAACACAATCTACTGCGGGAGAAAAGTCCCCGACCCTTTCCAAAAACGCGCCAGCTGAAAAAACGCTTAGATGTGAACGTGTACCATAGGAAACCACGTTAAATAGACTGTAGTGCGTTTCAGAAAAACGGAAAATAAAAAATAGCATGGGTGTGAACGTAGAGTCAGGGCTAAGGCCAAATATTCTCTGCAGTCAAGAGGCCCCCATGAATATTTAAATATTGTGGAGTTTTGTAAAATGTTTAATAATTTTATGGTCGTACCTGTAGGCCATTTGGGTCCCCTCAGAAGCCTGGCCTGAAAACTCCCAGTTAGTAACCCCCACGTCCTGTCTTGTTGTTAGAACATGAAAACCATTGGATGCTCAGTTCCAGCATTACAGGGGGACAAACAATGTTTTTTTGTGTCCTATCATAAAGGCTGGACATGGGGGTTGCTAACTGGGAGTTTTCATGGCAGGCTTCTGAGGGGACCCAAATGGCTCTCAAGTATGACAATAATATTATTGAACATTTTAGAAAGCTGCTGATTTTTAATATCCATGGGGACCCCTTGGCTGTAGAGGGTATTTTCTAGAAAAAGGTGAACTTAGCCTTTAATAGTGGGTGTGGCCAAGAGGGTGGGTCTTAAAGGGGTGTGGTTAAATAAAACCAAAGCCTGACAGATATGTACGACACTCATCACAAATATAAGAAAAAAAAATGAAACTCTTCCATCACATATGCTTTTCAGACTAGTGCTAGACTAATTTGCCTCTCAGCCCAGTCCGCCCAATAAGACTGGCGCTACACCAACAGTGTACCGCAAGCCGTAATTGAGACTCTTGCCCCATACACACGGTCGGATTTTCTGAGGGAAAATGTTCGATGGGAGCGTGTTGTCGGAAATTCCGACTGTGTGTAGGCTCCATCGGACATTTTCCATCGGAATTTCTGACACACAAAATTTGAGATCTGGATCTCAAATTTTCCGACAACAAAATCCGTTGTCGTAAATTCCGATCGTGTGTACACAATTCAAACGCACAAAATTCCACGCATGCTCGGAATCAAGCAGAAGAGCTGCACTGGCTATTGAATTTCATTTTTCTCGGCTCGTCGTACGTGTTGTACATCACCGCGTTCTTGGCGATTGGAATTTCCGACAAGATTTGTGTGACCGTGTGTATGCAAGACAAGTTTGAGCCAACACCTGTCCAAAAAAAAAAACATGGATTTTGTTGTCGGAAGATCCTATCGTGTGTACAGGGCATTTCCGTGCTGCCCCCCCCGAAAAGTGCTGCCCTAGGCCTGGGCCTTGCAGCCTAGGCCAGGATACAGTGTTGCGTGTACCGCTTTAAATTTGCACCGAATCTCCAGCGCATAGGTGTGAACCGGGGCTAAAGCAGATCTTCACTCTCAAAGGGATGTTGCCTCCTCTCCGCTGTGCAAATTTGTTTTTGTTTTTTTGTTCATTAAGTTATATTTTAATGAAAACCCACTGGCCCACCCTGCCATACACACCATTCGCCTAGGCGAATGGCGTGCACCTTACCCACTGTGCCTCCTGGGAGGTATAGTCCTTCATTTAGAAAGAAGGACCAGGTGGGGCCAGACAGTGCATTATCGGGAAGCCACCAGCTGAACCAGGTAGAGGCGGCAGCTTCCCGATAACGCCACCGATGAAGGTGGCCATGCAGGACTGAGGGGGGGGCAGAAAAGAAGCAGATCTCAGCAGCACAACGCTGGATCCACTGGGTGGGTGACTACCTTAAATGTACAGGACCCGCAACCAGGTCATAATAAGGAAGAATAAGGGCTCATTCAAATGAACTGTCAAGGGGCAGTAAAAGCAGGCGGTAGGTCTGTAGTCCCCCGGACTGGCCATATGAGCAAGGGTATGCAGCCACTCAGGGCGGTACACATGCCGCTGCAGAAATGAAATGGCATGTCGCTGCAGGTGAACGGGGCCGCAACCACCCTGCAACTTTCTTCAACGCTTGCAATCGTGGCATTTTGAGAGGGAACATATCACCTCCTCACCACCAATCAAATTTCCTCTAAAAAGCAATGTGCCGTGGATGGCTTTTCAGAGGAGTGGCTATGTTAGAATGAGCCCTAAGGCCTCATGCACACTGAAAAGCTCAAAAACACTTTTTGAGCTACAGGAGTTTTCAGAATCAAAAATTCAGTAAAAAGCAGTGTTTTTGCATGCACGTTAATGCACGTTCCTGCGTCTGTGTTAATGCATTCTATTGGCCAGAATTTTGTCCATTACAATACATTAAGGCATGCTAATGCACAGTAATGTGCTTTTTTTACACTTTTGAGCATTTTTAATTCACAAAAGCTCCTCTCCTGAATGTACTGAGATACTATCAGTGGTTCAACATTTAAAAAATTGCAGACTGCAGCATTTTACTAGTGCGAAAAATAAACAATAATTTGCAATGTAATAAATGTGTTGTCATTCATTCTGTTAAATTCTTCATAATATAAATAATAACCCAGGAGGAATGGTGGGAGCCCCTTAGGGTCGGTTCACACTGGGACGACTTGGGATCCGACTTGTACGCCCTCAAGTCGCCCCAAGTCGCCCCAGAAAGAGATTCACATTATAGTGAATGGTAGCGTCTTAATAGACACTACTGAAGTCGCTCCGACTTCAGAGCGTACTCCCTGTACTACTTGGATCCGACTTGGTAGGCGACCTGTACCATAGAAATCAATGGAAGTCGCCTCCAAGCCGGATCTCTCTCTAAAGTCAAGCGACTTTGCAGGCAAAAACTTTCGTTTGCCCAGGCAAACCCCTCCCTCCCAGAGAGCTGATTGTCCTGTGATTGGCCACAGCCGAAGTCGCCTGTCATGGAGGCGACTTCAAGTCGCGTTGTAATTTGCTAAAGTCGCGCTGAAGTTGCGCTGAAGTTGCGTTGAAGTCGCCGTGCAAAGTCGCGCTGAAGTCGTGTTGCCCCTGTGTGAATCGAGCCTTACACTAGGTGTGCAGACCTGGGAACTTAGATACCTCACATACCAGTGCCACGATCCAGGATCAGGGTCCAGTAGCAGCAAGTTCATGGTTATTACCAGGCCAAGATTGGAACACAAGAAGGCAGTAGCAGCGTAGGAGCAAGCAGGAGCATAGTCAGTGATCAAGCTAAAGTCAGTAACCAAACGTATCAGTTTAGAAGTGGAGAATGATAAGAGTGGCCAGTAAATGGGCAACCAAGGTCCGGTATACAAGTAGCGGTAAAAACAACGACTTGTAGCATTAGCAACAAGAAGCAAGATACTGGGGTAAGCAGAATAATCTGGCTGCCGGGACCTGGATCACCCGCTGGTGGAACTGTGCTTCCCAGAGCGAAAAGTTGTAGTTCTTGTGTCCACCAGCGGGTGTCTCACAGCAGCCAGAAGATCCCAGTAATCAGTTTCCACCTGAGGAAAATGATAAATGGTTTTCACATTTTTTTACAAATAAATATGTGAAAAGTGTGGCGTGCATTTGTATTCAGCCCCCTTAACTCTGATACCCTTACCTAAAATCTAGTGGAACCAATTGCCTGCAGAAGTCTCCTGATTAGTAAAATGAGTCCACCTGTGTGTCATTTTAATCTCAGTATAAACACAGCTGTTCTGTGAAGCGCTCACAGGTTTGTTAGAGAACCTTAAGCGAACAAACAGCATTGAGAAAACCCAAGGAACACACCAGACAGGTCAGGGATAAAGTTGTGGAGAATTTTAAAGCAGGGTTAGGTTATAAAAAAATATCCCAAGTTTTGAACATCTCACAGAGCACTGTTCAATCCATCATCCAAAAATGGAAAGAGTATGGCACAACTGTAAACCTACCAAGACATGGCCGTCCACCTAAACTGACAGGCCGGGCAAGGAGAGCATTAATCAGAGACGCAGCCAAGAGGCCCATGGTAACTCTGGAGGAGCTGCAGAGATCCACAGCTCAGGGGGGAGAATCTGTCCACAGGACAAATATTAGTTGTGCTCTCCACAAATCTGGCCTTTATGGAAGAGTGGCAAGAAGAAAGACATTGTTGAAAGAAAGCCATAGGAAGTCCCGTTTGCAGTTTGCGAGAAGCCATGTGGGGGACACAGCAAACATGTGGAAGAAGGTGCTCTGGTCACATGAGACCAAAATAGAGTTTTGCTTTTAGGCCAAAAAATTCAATGTGTGCCCGAAAACTAACACTGCAATTCACCCTGAACACACCATCCTCACCATAAAACATGGTGGTGGCAGCATCATGGATGCTTTTCTTCAGCAGGGACAGGGAAGCTGGTCAGAGATGATGGGAAGATGGATGGAGCCAAATACAGGGCAATCTTAGAAGAAAACCTGTTAGAGTCTGCAAAAGACTTGAGACTGGGGCGGAGGTTCACCAGTAGGACAACGACCCTAAACATACAGCCAGAGCTACAATGGATTGGTTTAGATCAAAGCATATTCATGTGTTAGAATGGCCTAGTCGAAGTCCAGACCTATATCCAATTGAGAATCTGTGGAAAGATTTGAAAATTGCTGTTCACAGACACTCTCCATCCAATCTGACAGAGCTTGAGCAATTTTCCCAAGAAGAATGGGCAAAAATTTCAATCTTCAGATGTGCAAAGCTGGTAGAGACATCCCCAAAAAGACTTGCAGCTGTAATTGCAGCGAAAGGTCGTTCTACAAAGTGTTGACTCCGGGGGGCTGAATACAAATACACACCACACTTTTCACATATTTATCTGTAAAAAATGTTGAAAACCATTTATCATTTTCCTCCCACTTCACAATTATGTGCCACTTTGTGTTGGTCTATCACATAAAATCCCAAAAAAATACATTTACATTTTGATTGACAAAATGTGGAAAATTTCAAGGGGTATGAATACTTTTTCAAGGCACTGTATGTAGTTAGTTCGCTAGTTAGGCTTATTGTTACTCTGTTTATTTAGATACTTTGTCACTGGGTTTTTGGTTCACTTATATCTATGTTTGCTGTTTGCAGGTGTTTGGGGTGGAATTTAGTTTCACTGTAAATATATCTTACTTTAAATATATATGGTTTGGGCCTAGTTTCCCAAGTGTAGCTATGCAGATTTGGTCATCCCTGCTGCTGATCCCTGACATAGACAAACAGGAAATGCAGAGGCATTGCTAAAGCAGGAAGCTCAGGGGAGGAGAAAGAAGCTCAGAGTTCAGCAGAAGATTGCGTAGCAATGAAGAAGGATCAAGGTGCTATCCAGAAAGCTGAGGGGCTGCTCAGTAGGAAGAGGCACTACCAGATACAACAGAGGTCCTGGGTTTAGATCTGGATCCTGACAGCCAGAGTCTCTTTTTATAGTTTACCTTTACAACAGCTATTAGTTGTTGACTGACTCCTAAATATATTTTCATGTTGAAAGAACTTATCATGAGTGAATATATGAGGGACTAGGTCTGCAAGAATATAAAACCAAAAAGCAAAACATATGGAGTTCACATGTATTTTTATTCAGAATCTTGTATCAACAATGCAACACATTTCAAGGGTTCAAAGGGTCTGGCTTCATCAGGACTTAGTATTGTTAAATGAAGAGTGCACAGAAATAATACTATCAGAGGGATCTTTAGTGGTAATTAGCATAATCATTTCAGATGCTGGTTAAGTAGCTCAACTAGTATCTGGAGTGATCATACTAATTACACCTCAGGATCCCTCTGATTGTATTGGACTTTGGAGACTCCAGTTATCAGGATCCAGTTCCAAACCAAGGTTCTTTGTTGTACCTGGCAGCGGCACCTGATACCCTGGATAGCTCCTTGCCTTATCTCTTGGTTATTGTTCATTGATACCCAGTTTTTTACAGAACTCCAAGCTCCTTGCTCCTCCCCTGAGCTTCCTATTTCAGTCAAGTACACTGTTCATTCAACAACACCAAGCTCTGATGAAGGGTGACCCTTTGAACCCATGAAACGTGTTGGATTTTCCTTATGCAAGATTCTGAAAAAAATTAAATAGGGAACTCCATACATTCTGCTTTCTGCACTTTCTTTCTAGCACAGAACCGGCCTTCTTGAGTACAGAACCGGCCTTCAGCCACCACTCCTGGGAGAGCTGTCTAAGGAGAATTAAAGTGGAACTTTAGGCCACAATTGAAAATGAGAGAACAGGCAGGAATTTTAATGCACAGAAAGATATGCTTTGTCTCTTCTGTATTAAAGTTACTTGCCCGCCTGTCTGCCCTTGTACAGTGAGCCGCGTACGCACAGTTAACTGTACAAATTTGAAAATGCAGAATCGGACTGAACTCCCACGCATGTGCGGGAGTGACATCATCCTAGCCCGGCAATTGAAAGCAGCTGGCGATCGAGACCTGGAAGCTGGCTGCCTGAAGATGTCAGCGGCCGGGGCGGTGAGCTTGGGAACGTTGCATCGCGGGAGCTATGGTGAGCAAAGTTCCGCTATAATCCTCCTACACTGCATGGAGAGGAACTCCCCATGTGTATTTTTAACCACTTCAGCCCCGGAAGGATTGCCTCGAAATACCTCGTTTACAAAAGCATCTCCCCGTTCTACCTCTCCGTAACACGATCGCCGGCACCCGGCTGACATCGAGTCCACGGGACCCGTGGTCACGGAGAACGCGGCGGGTGTGCGCCCACATCGCCACTTCTTAAAGGGGATGTACCTGTACGCCCTTTTGCCCACCAGCGCCATTCTGCCAACGTATATTGGCATGCGCTGGTCGAAAGCGGTTAATTTAATCCCCTCTTACCTGCTTTTTTGAGTTATCCCCAAAATATATACTCACATGTCTAGTGAATCCAGTTGTGTCCTGCTGTAATCTGCCACCACATGCCAGGTCCCATCCCGCCATCTTCTTCCCTGACATCATCAGGGGCTGCTATCTCTTCTGGGTTCTTACAGCTGGACCCCTGATGATGATGATGATGATGTACTGCAGCACTTCCTCAGGGAATAAACACAAAATGTCCAAGTGGGGAGGATGTCCACTTTACGACCCCCTTCCTGAATATATGGAGGAGGCAGAATAACAGAACCTTTATGGGAAGTGCATGATGTAAAGATCTCCTCCCCTTTCACTACTCAAAGGTACAGAGGCTTCTCTCCTTGAAGAATGACGCAACTTCACAACGTCCAGGACGAGTCTGGTGGCATTCCTAGAAGGACCATATGAAGTCTTTGATTATAATACGGTGTTACAATTTGAGTTGCTTTGCCCACCACCCCCAGTTGAGATGCATTTTCCACCCTACAGCCTACTTCCTGTCCAGTCACGCCAGAAACAGTTTCTTGTGTGTGAATCCTGAAATAGCCGCCCTGTTACCATGGTAACCCTGATATCACTATTCATATTCTTTTGCTCAGTTTGCAGATGATTCAAATTAAAAGTCCACTAACATAAATAAAAAAGCTGGAGGCACCAAGCCAAAAAAAATCGCATTTTTTACGGATGGTTTCCCAAAACTAAAGTTCAAATGTTGTGTATAAAAAAATGTGAAAGAAACCGCGCTGTCTTAACCACTTCAATACCAGGCACTTAGACACCTTCCCGCCCAGGCCAATTTTCAGCTTTTAGCGCTGTCGCAACTTGAATGACAATTGCGCGGTAATGCTACACTGTACCCAAACTAATTTTTTATCATTTTGTTCCCATAAATAAAGCTTTCTTTTGGTGGTATTTGATCACCTCTGCGGTTTTTATTTTTTGCGTAACAAATAAAGAAAGACCGAAAATTTTGAAAAAAAACAAGTTTTTCTTTGTTTCTGTTAAAATTTTTTGTAAATAAGTACGTTTTCTTCTTCAATGACGGGCACTGATATGGCTGCACTGATGGGCACTGATACGGCGGCACTGATGGGCACCGATGAGGTGGCACTGATGAGGTGGCACTGATAGGTGGCACTGATGGGCACTGATAGGTGGCACTGATGGGCACTGATAGGTGGCACTGGTATGCGGCACTGATGGGCACTCATAGGTGGCACCGATGGGCACTCATAGGCGGCACTGATGGGCACTCGTAGGTGGCATTGATTGGTACTTATGGGTGGCACTGATGGGTACTTATGGGTGGCACTGATAGGTGGCACTGATGGGCACTGATAGGTGGGCACTGACGGGCACAGATGGGCACTGACAGGTGGCACCGATGGGCACTGATAGCTGGCACTGATGACACTGATTGGTGGCACTGATAAAACTGATTGGTGGCATTGCTGGGCAGAACTGAAACATAATGGTGCCAATCAGTGCCCATTTGTGGGCACTGATTGGCCCAGATTGGGCACATTGGGCACATGTGGATGGCCATGGGGTACATACCTGGCCATCCACATGTTGCCTCTTCCCTGGTGGTCCTAGTGGCGATCCCTGGTGGTCCAGTGTGGTCATCTGAGGGGGGGCTGCGCTGATAAACAATCAACGCAGACCCCCCCTGTCAGGAGAGCCGCCGATCGGCTCTCCTCCACTCGCATCTGTCAGATGCGAGTGAGGAAAAGCCGATCAACGGCTCTTCCTATTGACATCGTGATCAGCCGTGATTGGATACTGCTGAACACGTGGTAAAGAGCCTCCGCCGGAGGCTCTTTACCAGGATCGGTGGAGTGGTGTGTCAGACTGACACACCGCTCCACCGATCGCCGCGATGCGCGCCCCCACGGGCGCGCGGCGGCATGTTATCCTGCTGGACATCATATGACGCCCAGTCAGGGTAACTAAACCACCGCCCGGCCGTCAATCTGCTATAGGCCGGGCGGAAGTGGTTAAACAAAAAATAGTAGCTGCCAGCACATTAGATAGTCTGTGAAAAAGTAAGCCAAATAAGATAGTATAGTGCAGCGCTAATGCAATGAAAAAAACAGTGAAGATATACCAATTGCATTTTTAAAGCACAGGTTTTCGATCTGTTTTTTGCATGTGTTCGCATTTTTTTTCTCCTTAGCAAACTGTGAATACACTGTTTTTAAGGAGTGGGAAAGGGGGGGATGAGCGAGTGCCCCCCCTCCTGTATAATACCAGGCCACACGCCCCCCTTTCCTGGCATTCTGGGCTGCATGCTCAGATAAGGGCCTGGTATGGATTTTGGGGGGACCCCCATGCCATTTTTTTTTTAAACTTTTGGTATGGGGTTCCCCTTGAAATCCGTATTAGACCTGAAGGGCCTGGTATGGATTGGGGGGGAGGGGCCCCATGCAGTTTTTTTTTTTAAGTTTTATAATGTCAGCATTTTTTGGCTTACATTCAGCTGTCAGCAGGGAATCCCGCTGACAGCTGATGAGAAGTTAAGGATGCGGCAGCCACCTGCTCTCTAACAACAGGCTATTCACACTTTATTAAAGAGCGTTTCCTATTAGAAAAAAGAAATACATAAAATCCGCAAACCGCATGCAAAAAGGCATCAAAAATGGAGCACTTGCATTTTTAGTGCGAGTCCATTGAGGTCTATTACACGCAAAACGCAATCTGCTGCGGGAAAAAAAGTCCCTGACCCTTTCCAAAATCGCAGCAGCTGAAAAACACATCGATGTGAATGTGTCCCATAGGAAACCATGTTAACACCTTCCCGCCCGGCCTATAGCAGAAGGACAGCAAGACGGGGGCTCCATTGTCCTGGCTGGACATCATACGACGCCCTTCAGAAAAAGCCGCCCCCGGGGGTGTACAGAGCAGCGATCGGTGGTGTGGTGTGTCGCTCGGACACACCACATATATGATCAAGGTAAAGAGCCTATGACGTAGGCTCTTTACCATGTGATCAGCTGTGTCCAATCACAACTGATCACAGTGTAAATAGGAAGTGCCGGTTATCGACATTCCTCTATTTGCACTGACAGGACATGAGTAGAGGAGGGCCGATAAGCTGCTTTCCTGACAGGGGGGGGTCTGCATTGATAATCAGTGCATTGATTATCAGTGCAGTCTCATCAGCAATGCCCACCTGTGCCCACCAGTGCTGCCCACCTGTGCCCATCAGTGCTGCCTTTCAGTTCCTTCTCATCAGTAGAGTTGCCACCTCATCCCTTTAAACCCGAACGCAGTAGGGGACCCATTGTGTCTTCCATTCCGCCCAGACCTACTGTCCCAAGGTCCAATATACCATCCTTCTTTACGGTCGCTGGATTTGATGGCATGGCTATTGAGACCAGTGTACTAAAAGACCATGGTATCAGTGGTTCTGTTCTGGCCACTTTGATAAATGCTAGAAAGCCAGTGTCTAGAAAAATTTACCATAGAGTCTGGAAGTCATACATCTCATGGTGTGAGAAGAGAAGATGGCACCCTCGCAAGTATACAATTGGGAGGGTTCTTGCCTTCCTGCAAGCAGGAATTAACTTAAACTTGTCCTTAGGAACCATTAAAGGACAGATTTCGGCCTTATCGTTTTTTTTCCAGAGGCCAATTGCGTCTCATTCGTTGGTACGAACCTTTATCAAGGGAGTACTACATTTAAGGCCACCAATTAGACCACCCTTGTGCCCATGGGACTTGAACTTAGTGCTTTCAGCTCTACAAAGTCAACCCTTTGAGCCTATTAAGCATATTCCTTTGACCCTATTGACTAGGAAATAGTTTTTTTTGGTGGCTTTAACCTCAGCAAGAAGGGTCTCGGAGTTGGCCGCCCTTTCTTGTGAGAAACCCTTTCTGTTTGTTCATCAGGACAAGGTGGTAATGCGGCCCCGTCCGGAGTTTTTACCCAAGGTGGTTTCCAGTTTTCACTTAAATCGGGATATTGTTTTACCTTCCTTCTTTCCTAACCCTAAATCTAAGGAGGAAAGATTGCTCCATTCACTGGATGTGGTGAGAGCTATTAAGGTTTACTTAGATATGTCAGCCCCTTTTCGGAAGTCTGACTCCTTTTTTGTTCTGCCTGAGGGTCCTAAGAAAGGACAGGCAGCAGCTAGTTCTACAATCTCTAGGTGGATTCGTCAGGTCATTATTCAGGCCTATGAATTGAAACACAAGGTTCCACCTCGATATCTCAAGGCTCACTCTACCAGAGGAGTTAGTACGTCATGGGCAGTTCGCCAACAAGTGTCGATGGCTCAGATTTGCAAAGCGGCCGCTTGGTCTTCGGTTCATACATTCACCAAGTTTTACCGACTGGATGTTAGATCTCAAAAGGAGACTGTTTTTGGCCAGAGCGTGCTGCAAGCAGCTTTATAATTTGGAGCCTAAAATAAGGGGGATTTAGGTATGTTCCCTCCCCTCAAAGGCATTGCTTTAGGACATCCCAGATAGTCATTACTATGGTGCTCTGTGTCCCGTGATGTACGATAAAGAAAAATGGATTTTTAAAAACAGCTTACCTGTAAAATCCTTTTCTTGGAGTACATCACGGGACACAGAGGTCCCTCCCCTCTTTTTCTGGGATCTTCATTGCTTGCTAAAAAACTAAGGTACTTCCTGTATGGGAGGGGTTATATGGGAGGAACCTTCTTACTATTGGTTGCCAGTGTCCAATCACCTAAAGGTAGCATATAAACCCAGATAGTCATTACTATGGTGCTCTGTGTCCCGTGATGTACTCCAAGAAAAGGATTTTACAGGCAAGCTGTTTTTAAAAATCCATTTTTTTATGTTTGTTTACCAAAAAAAAAATCTCAGTGGTGATTAAACACAACCAAAAGAAAGCTTGATCTGTCTCCAAAAAATGATTAAAAATGTAGTTTTTTGTACAGCATTGCATGACCGCGCAATTCAAAGTGTGAGAGCGCTGAAAATTTGCCTGGGCAGGAAGGGGGTGAAAGTACCACAGTATTGAAGTGGTTAAATGTACTGTAGTGCAAAACTCACTAAAAAACGCATAGGTGTGAGCCTAGCCTTACTCTATCCAAAATAAAAAAATGTTTTGCTTTAGTTCTACTTTATTTATATGGAAATAGGCAAACCCTAGAATATGCACAATAATGACCAGTTGTCTTTAGGGTCGATACGCTCCAGATGTGCTGCCATGTGTTGATCAACTTGTACCAGCGAATATACACTGTAAAAGCAATGTATTTTATTAGGGATGTTCGCACCAATACATTGCGGTGATATGTGCCGCCCTACATTGAAAAAAGTAGAACATGCCCTACTTCTTTTCAGCACACCGCAGCGCGCATAAACACAAAAATCAAATCAGTCCTTTGCAAATTAAGCTTAATGATGATTAAAAAAAAAAAAAAAGTACTGCAGCTCATTTTAAAGTGCAACACAATGCAGCATGCAAATGCAATTCAGCGCACTTGTGCTTACGTGCGCTGAACGTACGCATTGCGCTATGACCGGACCCTTAAAGTCATCCCAGGACAGGTGCGCTGGAGAACAGAAACCTACTTAAAAAGCGGTAATATATTACAAACCTGAACTTTTTACTCCAATCCAGCTGAAGAGGGGAAATTTTAATTCCGCGGCCGCGTGTTTGTCACCGCGGCGTGTTCCCTCGTCATTTAATAACACAGCTCATTAGACCCTTGACAATGGGAGAATCTGCTTGCAGCTCCCATAGAACTAGAACACTAATGTAGCTATTTGTCTTCAAAGTGCTGACGGCAGGCGGAAAGCCACTTTACATACCCGCAACATGAACCTCGCCGACAGGCAGCGGGGTGAGGGAGTAACATCTGATTTATTGGACATCAATCCTCCCACCAACTACGGTGATGTATGCGTCTCAGTCCGCGTCGTGTACTTAACAGGAAATTTGACAAATAATATTCTGTGTGCACAGCGAGTTAGGCTGCTTTCACACTGCTCTGAAGGTTTTTTCGGTGCGTTTTCTGGGTGCCTGACTCCCAGCATGCACCTGGGAAACATGGACATGTGCACTAAAAATGCAACTGCGTTATTTAGTTTAATTTTTTTTTTCTTACACATATACAAACAAAACACATCACAAACACCTATACAAAACAGAAAAAGGAATATTTAAAAAAATTAAATAAATAAATAAATAAATAAATAAGAAAATTATTTTAACTGCTTGTCGCCCGCCATATTGTAGAATGACGATTGGGCCAGACCGCTCTTGTTCTAGGATCTTCTCCCATTCGCCGCTGCAAATGTGAAACCTCTGACACAGCATTTTACCAATTGCGGTAAAGAGCCGATGAAGTAGGCTCTTTACCATGTAATCAGCTGTGTCCAATCAAAACACATGCCGGTTATCGGCTTTCCTTTCCTCAGCGGTGTCAGTGTCTGAGGAAAGGAAAGTAATAACTGGCTTTCCATTGCTGACAGGGCCACTTACACTGATAATCAGGGCACTGATCAATAATGCAGCCCCATCAGTGCCACCTATCAGTGTCCATCAGTGCTGCATCTCCGTGTCCATCAGTGCCGCCTATCATTGTCCATCAGTGCCACCTATCAGTGTCCATCAGTGCTGCATCTCCGTGTCCATCAGTGCCGCCTATCAGTGTCCATCAGTGCTGCATCTCCGTGTCCATCAGTGCCGCCTATCATTATCCATCAGTGCCTCATACCAGTGTCCATCAGTGCTGCATCTCCGTGTCCATCAGTGCCGCCTATCAGTGTCCATCAGTGCCACCTATCAGTGTCCATCAGTGCTGCATCTCCGTGTCCATCAGTGCCGCCTATCATTGTCCATCAGTGCTGCCTATCATTGTCCATAAGTGCCTCATACCAGTGTCCATCAGTGCCACCTATCAGTGTCCATCAGTGCTGCCTATCATTGTCCATAAGTGCCTCATACCAGTGTCCATCAGTACCGCCTATCATTGTCCATCAGTGCCTCATACCAGTGTCCATCAGTACCGCCTATAATTGTCCATCAATGCTGCCTATCATAGTTACATAGTCAGGTTGAAAAAAGACACAAGTCCATCTAGTTCAACCAAAAAAAGATATAATACAATCCCATATATGCAATCATTCACCCACAGTTGATCCAGCAGAAGGTGAAAACCCCCAGCAAACCATGATCCAATTTGCTAAAGCAGGGAAAAAATTCCTTCCTGACCCCAGAGAGGCAATTGGATTTTCCCTGGATTAACTTTACCTATAAATGTCAGTACCCAGTTATATTATGTACATTTAGGAAAGTATCCAGGCCTTTCCTAAAACAATCTACTAAGCTGGCCAGAACCACCTCTGGAGGGAGTCTATTCCACATTTTCACAGCTCTTACTGTGAAGAAACCTTTCCGCATTTGGAGTTGAAATCTTTTTTGCTCTATACAAAAAGAGTGCCCCCTTGTCCTCTGTGATGACCTTAAAGTGAATAACTCAACACCAAGTTCACTACATGGACCCCTTATATACAGTATATCACGAAAGTGAGTACACCCCTCACATTTTTGTAAATATTTTATTCTATCTTTTCATGTGACAACACTGAAGAAATGACACTTTGCTACAATGTAAAGTAGTGAGTGTACAGCTTGTATAACAGTGTAAATTTGCTGTCCCCTCAAAATAACTCAACACACAGCCATTAATGTCTAAACCGCTGGCAACAAAAGTACACCCTTAAGTGAAAATGTCCAAATTGGGCCCAAAGTTTCAATATTTTGTGTGGCCACCATTATTTTCCAGCACTGCCTTAACCCTCTTGGGCATGGAGTTCACCAGAGCTTCACAGGTTACCACTGGAGTCCTCTTCTACTCCTCCATGATGACATCACAGAGCTGGTGGATGTTAGAGATCTTGCGCTCCTCCACCTCCCGTTTGAGGATGCCCCACAGATACTCAATAGGGTTTAAGTCTGGAGACATGCTTGGCCAGTCCATCACCTTTACCCTCAGCTTCTTTAGCAAGGCAGTGGTCATCTTGGAGGTGTGTTTGGGGCCGTTATGTTGGAATACTGCCCTGCGGCCCAGTCTCTGAAGGGAGGGGATCATGCTCTGCTTCAGTATGTCACAGTACATGTTGGCATTCTTGGTTCCCTCAATGAACTGTAGCTCCCCAGTGCCGGCAGCACTCATGCAGCCCCAGACCATGACACTCCCACCACTATGCTTGACTGTAGGCAAGACACACTTGTCTTTGTACTCCTCACCTGGTTGCCGCCACACACGCTTGTCACCATCTGAACCAAATAAGTTTATCTTGGTCTCATCAGACCACAGGACATGGTTCCAGTAATCCATGTCCTTAGTCTGCTTGTCTTCAGCAAACTGTTTGTGGGCTTTCTTGTGCATTATCTTAGAAGAGGTTTCCTTCTGGGACGACAGCCATGCAGACCAATTTGATGCAGTGTGCGGAGTATGGTCTGAGCACTGATAGGCTGACCCCCCCCCCCCCTTCAACCTCTGCAGCAATGCTGGCAGCACTCATACGTCTATTTCCCAAAGACAACCTCTGGATATGAGGCTGAGCACGTGCACTCAACTTCTTTGGTCAACCATGGCGAGACCTGTCCTGTTAAACCGCTGTATGGTCTTGGCCACCGTGCTGCAGCTCAGTTTCAGGGTCTTGGCAATCTTCTTATAGCCTAGGCCAAATTTATGTAGAGCAACAATTCTTTTTTTCAGATCTTCAGAGAGTTCTTTGCCATGAGGTGCCAGTGAACTCCCAGTGACCAGTATGAGAGAGTGAGAGCGATAACACCAAATTTAACACACCTGCTCCCCATTCACACCTGAGACCTTGTAACACTAATGAGTCACATGACACTGGGGAGGGAAAATTGCTAATTGGACCCAATTTGGACATTTTCACTTAGGGGTGTACTCACTTTTATTGCCAGCGGTTTAGACATTAATGGCTGTGTGTTGATTTATTTTGAGGGGACAGTAAATTTACACTGTTATACAAGCTGTACACTCACTACTTTACATTGTAGCAAAGTGTCATTTCTTCAGTGTTGTCACATGAAAAGATATAATAAAATATTTACAAAAATGTAAGGGGTGTACTCACTTTTGTGAGATACTGTATTTGTACATGTTGATCATATCCCCCTTAATCTCCTCTTCTCAAGAGTGAATAAATTCAGTTCCTCTAATCTTTCCTCATAGCTGAGCTCCTCCATGCCTCTTATCAGTTTGGTTGCCCTTCTCTGCACTTTCTCCAGTTCCCCGATATCCTTCTTGAGAACTGGTGCCCAAAACTGAACTGCATATTCCAGATGAGTTCTTACTAATGATTTGTACAGGGGCAAAATGATATCTCTCTCTCTGGAGTCCATACCTCTCTTAAAGGGGTTGTAAAGGCAGAAGGTTTTTTTTATCTTATTGCATTCTATCCATTAAGATAAAAAAACCTTCTGTGTGTAGCAGAACCCCCCAGCACCCCGAATTACCTCGCTGAGCCCCTTCTCTCTCCAGCGATGTCCACGATCCCCTCAGCCATCCAGTACACTCCTCCTGATTGGCTGAGACAGAGCAGCGGTGCCATTGGCTCCTACGGCTTTCAATCAAAGCCAGTCAGCCAATCAGAGGAGAGGGGGGGGGCAGGTCGGCGCTTCGTGTCTGAATGGATACACGGAGCTCTGACTCGGCTTGGGTGCACCCCTGTAGCAAGCTGCTGGCTGAGGGGCACTCAAAGGAGGGAGGCGCTCGGAGCAGTGAAGAGGGACCAGAGAAAAGGAGGATCGGGGCTGCTCTGTGCAAAACCAACTGCACAGAGGAGGTAAGTATAACATGTTTGTTATTTGAAGAAAAAAAAAAGCGAGCCTTTACACTCACTTTAATACAAGAAAGGACTTTGCTCGCTTTGGAAACTGCAGATTGGCATTGCATGCTATTACTGAGCTTATGATCTACCCAGGGCTTTTTTTCAGCGGGAACGCAAGGGAGCGCAGTTCCGGCACCTCCACAACTGAATGTATTTTTTGGCAAGGATTGCTGGGGTGTGCTGGAGGGTCTATTGATGCTGGCTGCTGGGGATCTGTTGTCATTGTTAGGAGTCTATTTTTGTGTGGGGGGGTCTATTGTTATTGGGCAGGTCTATTGTTGCTGGCAGGGGGTCTACTGTTGCTGGGAAAGATCTACTATTGAGGGAGAGGTCTACTGTTGCTGGCTGCTGGAAGATCTGTTGTTGTTGGGGTGGTATTTTGTTGCGGGGGGAAGGTCTGTTGTTGTGTGGGGGATCTATTGTTGCTCGAGGGTCTACTGTTACATAGTTACATAGTAGGTGAGGTTGAAAAAAGACACAAGTCCATCAAGTCCAACCTATGTGTGTGATTATGTGTCAGTATTTCATTACATATCCCTGTATGTTGCGGTCATTCAGGTGATTATCTAATAGTTTCTTGAAGCTATCAATGCTCCCCGCTGAGACCACTGCCTGTGGAAGGGAATTCCACATCCTTGCCGCTCTTACAGTAAAGAACCCTCTACGTAGTTTAGGTTAAACCTCTTTTCTTCTAATTGTAATGAGTGGCCACGAGTCCTATTAAACTCTCTTCTGCGAAAAAGTTTTATCCCTATTGTGGGGTCACCAGTACAGTATTTGTAAATTGAAATCATATCCCCTCTCAAGCGTCTCTTCTCCAGAGAGAATAAGTTCAGAGCTCGCAACCTTTCCTCATAACTAAGATCCTCCAGACCCTTTATTAGCTTTGTTGCCCTTCTTTGTACTCGCTCCATTTCCAGTACATCCCTCCTGAGGACTGGTGCCCAGAACTGGACAGCATACTCCAGGTGCGGCCAGACCAGAGTCTTGTAGAGCTGGAGAATTATCGTTTTATCTCTGGAGTTGATCCCCCTTTTAATACATGCCAATATTCTGTTTGCTTTATTAGCAGCAGCTTGGCATTGCATGCCATTGCTGAGCCTGTCATCTACTAGGACCCCCAGGTCCTTTTCCATCCTAGATTCCCCCAGAGGTTCTCCCCCCAGTGTATAGATTGCATTCATATTTTTGCCACCCAAATGCATTATTTTACATTTTTCTACATTGAACCTCATTTGCCATGTAGTCGCCCACCCCATTCATTTGTTCAGGTCTTTTTGCAAGATTTCCACATCCTGCGGAGAAGTTATTGCCCTGCTTAGCTTAGTATCATCTGCAAATACAGAGATTGAACTGTCTACCCCATCCTCCAGATCGTTTATGAACAAATTAAATAGGATTGGTCCCAGCACAGAACCCTGGGGAACCCCACAACCCACCCCTGACCATTCTGAGTACTCCCCATTTATCACCACCCTCTGAACACGCCCTTGTAGCCAGTTTTCAATCCATGTAATCACCCTATGGTCCATGCCAATTGGCAAGAACGATTCTTCATGAATCCATGCTGATTACTGCTAATGATATTGTTCTTATTACTAAAATCTTGTATATAGTCCCTTATCATCCCCTCCAAGTGTTTACATACTATTGATGTTAGGCTAACTGGTCTGTAATTCCCAGGGATGTTTTTTGGGCCCTTTTTAAATATTGGTGCTACATTGGCTTTTTCCATACAATTTTGGGAAGTGGGTAGAGACAGTGCTCATAGGGGGCATAGATGAAGGGTGACTCAGGAGGAGGGAGTTCCTGCACCTATTTTCTGAGAAACCCAAACCCAAGATCCTTCTCCACTATGGATCCTCCCATTTGTACTCCCCCTAGTATGTATGATGCATGTACATTCGTAGCCCCCAAGTGCATAACTTTACATTTATAAACACATTTATAAACATTAAGACGGCTCTCATTCACTTCTATGGCATTTCTTATGTCCAGTGACTTGAGGACTTACAAGTCGGATCCCAAGTCGCTGTAGTGTGATCCGGCACTAACAGCGCGTTTTTGATGTATTTTCCATTCATTTCAATAGACAGCTGCGGTTTTGTTGCGGTTTTGAAAAACGCACCAAAGATACAGTATGCAGAACCTTTCAAAACGCATCAAACCCGCAGCACAGTGGTCTGAAAAGCCCCCTAGTATTTAAAGGAATTGTGTTTTTGCTGTGTTTTTAGTAAGGTAAAAAAAGCATCAAAAACACATAAGTGTGAAAGCAGCCTTGGGCCTTATGCACACTGGAAGTTTTTAATGCTGCTCCAAGGGGGTGTCTGGTGTTTTTTTTTCCTGCCTCTAAACACGCCCGCATTTTAGCCTATGTGTCCATGCACAAATTGGCATTTACAGGAGTTTAGAAGTAGGGGCCTTTAGAGGCAGAAAACACCCCATTGTCAGTGCGTCCAGGAGCAGCAGCATTTTGGCATGATGCTTGATGCATGTAAATGCGTCTAAACGCATGTTAACGCTTGATGTGTTTAGTGCTTGATCATTAATTAATTTCAATGGTCAGAAAAAATAATTCCGGCCAATAAAATGAATTAATGCTCAAGCACTTGACATGCCTAAATGCGTTACAAACGTCAAGCATTTTTTCTGCCAAAACGTTGCTACTAAGAGAAAAGGCGTCTAAGAGAGCCATAGGACAACCATTATGCCGTGTACACACGACTGGCTTTGCCGTCGGAACTCCGAAGGTTTCTCTGACGGAACTCCGACGAAATTCCATTCAAGCGGTGTTGCCTACACACGGTCAACCCAAAGTCTGACCGTCCAGAACGCGGTGATGTACAACACTTACAACGGGAATAGAAAAAGGAAGTTCAATAGCCAGTAGCCAATAGCTTCCGTCTCGTACTTGCTTCAGAGCATGCAGCGTTTTTGGTCCATCGGAACAGCATACAGAAGATCGGTTTTCCCGATAGGATTTGGTTGCGTCGGAAGTATTTAGAACATGTTCCATTTCCAGGTCCATCAGAATTTTCGGGAAAAAAAGTCAGATGAGGCCTACACACGATCGGAATAGACGATGAAAAGTTTCTGTCTGACTTTTTCTGTCAGACGTTCTGCTCGTGTGTACGCGGCTTTAGTCGTGCTCTCCACAAATCTGGCCTTTATGGAAGAGTGGCAAGAAGAAAGGAGAGCCCGGAACAGCAGCATGCAATGCCTAGGTGCAGGGCGTGCATGACTTTGGGAGCAGTAGGGTTAACCAAGCTGGTAGGAGGGGTTGGAGTTAGCCGAGGGGGAGGTATTAAGGGAAGCCTTAAATTGGTAATCCCGCCCTGGGGGAGTAACAGAAGAGTGGAGGAAAGTTCAGAGCAGCATGGCAGAGATGGAGGAAATGATGGAGCAGCTGAAGGCAGAAGCGGCTGTGAGAGGGGCGGCCTGGCTACAGGACACGATCGCGGAGGCCATCCAGAGAGCGGGGCCAGCTCCGAGCGGGGGTGAGATCAGCACCAGCAGGGCGCGGCGTTCACGGCCACCCGAGCGGTTCTCCCCTGAACAGCGGAGGACGGATCAGCGGCAGCCTAGGGGTCCGGCCGGACTCCCGGTGGGCCCACCGGCGAAGCGAGTGGCGGGAGGAGCAAGCGGAGGAGCGAGGGGGTCCTCAGCACAGCGGCCTGGAAGTGGAGAGGCCCGGGGAGCAGCGGTGCGGCCTAGGACCAGAGCGGAGGCGAGCGCAAGCCCCGCCCCCAGAAAAAGTATGGAGGAAGCACGGAGAGGAGCACATGGAGGGAGGCCTGGGCCTGCAGTTTCCGCGGCAGGGCATCACAGGAGGAGTGATCGGGGTCGGCCTGTTAGGGCAGCTAACCCGAACATCAGCAGGGCTGAGGCACAGTACGCCGGCCCGGGAAAAGCGAAGCAGAAGTCGGATGGCCGGAGAGATGCGCGGAGGCGGGGACAGCAAGGCCAAGCTCCAGCGGCAGCCACGGTGTCCAGGCCGGGTGGGCCCTCATCATCAGAAGAGGAGGTGGAGGAGCGCCATACAGCCCAAGAGTGGTCCGAGTCAGAGGAGGAGCCGAACCCGCCGTCCAGGAACACATCAGCGGTGGACACCAGAGGGTCGGCTGATGAGGTTACGCCTGTGCAGCCGGGTGAGTCACATTTTACACCATTTAATCGTGTTATACCTAGTACGGGGCCCAGTGGGGTAGGTACGAGCGGGGTTCATAGTGTAGAGGGATCGGAGGGAGGCAGGGAGTCCTCTGGTCTACTGGGTTTCTTGGCAGGTATAAAGGAGCTGGTGAAAAGATTTGAGACTCCCGCAGGACCGGTGGCATCCTGGATACCGCCGGTCGGGGGTGCTGGGGCATCAGGAATAGCGGCAGTGGGCACGGGAGCGGTGGCAGCACCCGTGGCGGTTGTACCGGTGAATGAGAGCACGCAAGGGACGGCAAAAACGGCGGCGGTGGTTGAGGCTGCGGGTAGGCAAGACATAACCAGGTTGGCTGACGCCGCAAAATGTGAGGTATATGTGTGCTATGAGGGACCGTTAGGGTCGCATTTGAAACAGGAGGTGCGTGAGAAGTTGTGGAAAGGTGAGTACGTGGAAATTTTTTCGCTGCTACCGTTGGAGAAATTCAACCTGGATAGGGTGAAGCCAGATGACTCCAAAAAGGAGGATGAAGAGAAGAGGAGGTACCGCTTGATACCGAGAACGTTTGCCAACTGGTTGCAGGCGTTTGCGATTATGGCAAGCGTCATCGGGGAAAAGCAACCTGAGCATTGCTCGGCTCTTTTCTGTTACCAGGATGCGATTGGAGAAGCGTATAGGGTCTACGGGGGTACAGCATGGCTAAGGTACGATGAGCAGTTTCGGCAGCGGAGGGCAGTGCGGCCGGCATTACGGTGGGACCATAAGGACATCAGCTTATGGATGAGATTGATGACTACGGCGAGGGCCTCCAATCAGTTTTTTCAAGGGGGGACCGGCGGCCCTTCGGCACAGGGACAGTCGGTCGGAAACAAGAAGGGGTTGTGCTGGCAATACAACACAGGGAGCTGCAAGTTTGGCGCCAATTGTAAGTATAAACACGAGTGTTCAGGATGCGGGGGGTCTCACCCAGGATCTAGATGTTTTAAGCAGGGCAAGGGCCGTCCAGGAGAGGCTGCAAGCAAAAGGGAGGACCCCGGTGAGAGTGGAAAAGATGCGACCATTTCTAAGTAGGTATCCTGACAAGAAAGCTGCGCAATTGTTGGAGGAAGGTTTTTCGGTGGGTTTCAGGATCCCATGCTCATTAACGGTTATCCCCCCAGTGTCACGCAATTTAAAGTCTGCAATGCAACATCCGGAAGTAGTTAGGGAAAAACTGGGGAAGGAGGTTGCATTGGGGCGCATGGGCGGTCCATTCCCAGAGGCGCCATTTAAAGATTTGGTGGTTTCGCCTCTGGGGGTGGTTCCCAAAAAGGAACCGGGCAAATTCAGGCTTATTCACCACCTCTCCTTCCCTAGAGGGGGGTCCGTTAATGATGCCATAGATCAAGGGGAGTGTTCGGTGACTTACACTTCATTCGATGCGGCAGTGGGATGGGTACGGCGATATGGGAAAGGGGCCTTGATGGCTAAAGCGGATGTGGAATCCGCTTTTAGGCTGTTGCCGGTACACCCCGAGAGTTTTCGGTTATTGGGGTGTCATTGGGACAATGAATTCTATGTGGACCAATGCCTACCCATGGGTTGCTCGATATCGTGTGCGATATTTGAGCAATTCAGCTCATTTGTGGAATGGGTGGTACGAGAGGTGTCGGGGGTGAATTCTATAATTCATTACCTCGATGATTTTCTCTGTATGGGTCCGGCTTCTTCGCGCATCTGCGCTGTGCTCCTGGCCACACTGGAACACATTGCAGAAAAATTTGGCATTCCATTGGCTGCTGATAAAACGGAGGGACCTTGCACGGTCATCACGTTTTTGGGCATTGTCCTGGATTCGGAGGCGATGGAATGCAGGCTGCCGGACGATAAATTAGAAGACCTTAAAAGGGAAATAGCAGGGCTTTTGGGATTGCGTAAAGTACAGCTGCGGACGCTGCAATCGGTACTGGGCAAGCTTAATTTTGCATGCCGCATATTACCCATGGGGAGGGTGTTCAGTCGCCGGCTGGCGGCTAGCACGAGTGGCATCAAATCGCCAAAACATTTTGTGCGTCTAACCGAAACGCACAGGGCAGATTTGAGGGTGTGGCATTCCTTTTTAGAGTCTTTTAATGGTAGGGCGTTTTGGATGTCGGGTCCAGTCAGCAATTTTGACTTGGAACTGTTCACGGACGCAGCGGGTTCCACGGGTTTTGGGGCATTTTTTCAGGGCCAGTGGAGCGCTGGGCCTTGGCCTCAGACCTGGGTTGAGGCAGGATTCACAAAGAATTTGGTGCTACTGGAATTGTTTCCAGTAGTACTGGCAGTGGAACTATGGGGTGCATCATTCAGGGATCTGAAGGTGCGATTCCATGGCGACAATATGGGGGTAGTGCAGGTGATTAACAGGAGTACGGCGTCCTCGCCGCCAGTGATTAAGCTGCTGCGGCATTTGGTCTTGCGCTGTCTGCAACTAAATGTATTTGTGCATGCTGTACATTTACCGGGGGTTGAAAATGTCATCGCTGATGCGTTGTCTCGCTTCCAGTGGGACAGGTTCCGGGAGTTGGCGCCGGATGCGGAACAACAAGGGGTACCCTGTCCCGAATGGCTGTGGGAGATAGCATTTGCACCATAGCAGGATGGATAAAGAAGTCGGTGAGTAGGGCGACATGGGCAGCATACACGAAGGTATGGAAGGAATGAAGTGAGTTTGCAGATAGTGTGGGGGAGGATCCAGCTGGTCAGGACATGCGTTTGCTGGTACTGTACTATATAGCGAGAAAAATGGAGGAAGGTGTGTCCGCATCAATGGTTAACAAGAGGGTAGCTGGTTTAGCGTTTCTTTTTAAGCTACAAGGTAGGCCAGATTGGACAAAGGATTTTTGGATAAGGCAGGCAATGAAGGGTTATAGGAAGTCGATTTCTCGACGAGATGCCAGGAGGCCAGTGACGTTTGAAATCCTGCAGGGGATAGTAAATCAGTTGTTTCAGGTGTGTACGTCCAGTTATGAAGTTGTGTTGTTTACGGCAGCCTTTTTATTGGCATTTTTTGGGGCATTTCGGATAGGGGAACTGGTCAGCCCTTCTAAAACCACACCAGGGGGGTTGATGTATCAGGAGATGTCATGGGGTGATGAGGGTTTGAAGTTGTGGCTACGGCGCTCAAAGACTGATCAACTAGGTAGGGGGAGAAGGGTTGAGGTGTATCCAATTGCGGGATCACTATTATGCCCGGTAACAGGGGTCAGGGAATTTTTGAAGGTCCGTCCTGCGATAATGGGCCCCTTGTTGCTCCATAAGGGGGGTGAGTTCCTGTCTAGATTTCAGTTTGTAACGGTTTTTAATAAATGTATTAAGGGGTTGGGGCTGGCAGAGAAGGGTTTTTCGTCTCACTCCTTTAGGATTGGGGCCGCTACGGAGGCAGCCAGAAATGGTATGGACGTGGAAGCAGTTAAGCGAATTGGGAGGTGGGAATCTAATAGGTTCCGATCATACGTGCGCCCCCATATGGTGGTAAACTTGTAGTAGGTTATAGGGGCTTGCGGTTTTGGTAAATGGGGGTAACAAGCAAATGTGGAACAAAACCGGGGCTCACGGTATGGTGTTTTTTCTTTTGTGTTCTTCTATTTTCAGGTGCAGTGCCGGGGATGGTATGGATAATGGGCCATTCCTATGTGGCTTGGGGGGCTCGGAGAGGGGACGCCCGCAAGGAGGGTAGGCAATTGGGTTTTAGCAAAGGGGAGGCCTGTGTTAAGTGGTTGGGGATCCCAGGCATGTTGTGGGGTAGATTGGTGCCGGAAGTGCATCGCTATGCACAAAGGGACAGTCCCCCGGACGTATTAGTCATCCATGTAGGAGGCAACGATTTGGGCTTAAGAGCCATGGTAGATATCTTGCGTGACATCAAGCTTGATGTAGAGCGGTTAAAGCAAGCCTTCCCTAACATGATCATTGTCTGGTCTGACATGGTGGCTAGGATGTCATGGAGAATGGCCAGGTCGGTAGAGGGTGTGAATAGGGCCCGCAAGAAAATAAACAGGGCGGTTAGTAAGTTTGTGGTAAATAATGGGGGTGTGGCGGTTAGGCACCTTGAGCTAGAGTTTGAGACATGGAGGTATCTGAGAGCGGATGGAGTGCACTTGAATGAAGTTGGTATAGACTTGTGGGCATTAGGCCTACAAGACGGCATACAGAGAGCACTCCGGGTGTGGAGGGGCACCCATGATTAAGGTGTTATTCCTGGGTGCTGTGGCGGGCGTTGGTCTGTGCAAAAGAAGGAAAATTACTAAAGTAAGAGTTGGTTTGGCAGAAAAAGTTGATATGGGTCCTTATGGTGGTTCCCGGTTAACGGAGGTTAGCCGGGAAGTGATAATGGGGCACTGCGGTCATTGGTTAGTCTCTGTGCCAGCTTGTCGGCTTGAGGCCTATGGTATATATTTGATGGGGCCGCAGTGCAAGTGTGTTATGGACATGTTTTGATTATTAAGAGATTGCGCAGACCAACGCTTGAGATATTCAGTTGCAGTTAATGTAAATATGTTTATATTTCTAATTAAAAGATTTATTTGTTTAAATAAAGTAGGCTGCTAAGGCCTTTTATTACTCCAATCTTGGTGTGGTCTTAGTTATTGGGGTAATGGGGTAAAAGATGGGGGTAAAAGGGTATGTTAAGCATATCTGTTATCCAACAGTCAAGCCATTGTTAAAAGAAAGCCATAAGAACTCCCGTTTGTAGTTTGCGAGAAGCCATGTGGTGGACACAGCATACATGTGGAAGAAGGTGCTCTGGTCAGATGAGACCACGACGTAACTTTCTGGCCTAAAAGCAAAAAGCTATGTGTGGTGCAAATCTAATGCCCCGTACACACGGTCGGACTTTGTTCAGACATTCCGACAACAAAATCCTAGGATTTTTTCCGACGGATGTTGGCTCAAACTTGTCTTGCATACACACGGTCACACAAAGTTGTCGGAAAATCCGATCATTCTGAACGCGGTGACGTAAAACACGTACGTCGGGACTATAAACGGGGCAGTAGCCAATAGCTTTCATCTCTTTATTTATTCTGAGCATGCGTGGCACTTTGTCCGTCGGATTTGTGTACACACGATCGGAATTTCCGACAACGGATTTTGTTGTCGGAAAATTTTATAGCCTGCTCTCAAACTTTGTGTGTCGGAACATCCGATGGAAAATGTGTGATGGAGCCCACACACGGTCGGAATTTCCGACAACAAGGTCCTATCACACATTTTCCATCGGAAAATCCAACCGTGTGTACGGGGCATTAGAGTCTGCAAAAGACTTGAGACTGGGGCAGCAGTTCACCTTCCAGCAGGACAACGACCCTAAACATACAGCCAAAGCTACAATGGAATGGTTTAGATCAAAGCATATTCATGTGTTAGAATGGCCCAGTCAAAGCCCAGACCTAAATCCAATTGAGAATCTGTGGCAAGACTTGAAAATTGCTGTTCACAGACGTTCTCCATGCAATCTGACAGAGCTTGAGCTATTTTGTAAAGAAGAATGGGCACAAATGTCACTCTGTAGATGTGCAAAGATGGTAGAGACATCCCCAAAAAGGCTTACAGCTGTAATTGCAGAGAAAGGGGGTTCTACAAAGTATTGACTCAGGGGGGCGCTATACAAATGCACCCCACACTTTTCACATATTTATTTGTAAAAAATTTGAAAACCATTTATCATTTCCCTTCCACTTCACAATTATGTGTCACTCTGTGTTGGTCTATCACATAAAATCCCAATAAAATACATTGACGTTTTTGGTTGTAATATGACAAAATGTGGAAAATTTGAAGGGGTATGAATACTTTTTCAAGGCAATGTATATTGCAGCTTACTAATCATTAGATGTGGTGGCTGCATTAGTTTTTCTTTTTTAGGCTTTTTCCCCTCTGTGTTTCACCTGGTGATCTGGCCAGTGACACACCTCCTGCACTAGAGTGCCCACCTCTGGATGAAGGAGCACAGGAGGCACAGCAGACAGCTTTATTGTTAATCTGGGTGGATGGGAGTGTTAGACGTATTAGCAGATTTAAATTCACTAATAATTGAAGCTAAACTCCAGTTACTGTAATACTTTATAAGCAATTAGGCTAGGTTCACACTGTTGCAGGTGTAGGACAGCATGTAAATCACGCGTGTTTCCGCAGCTGCAAGCATCTGCAGCCATAAGGCATGCTCTTTTGCAGACACAATCCATTATATGCAGCTATCACATCCAAGAATTGGTGAGCCGCACGGCTCTCTGATCTACATACGGGGACACCGGACCATGGATTCCAATGGGGGGGGGGGGGGTTTGAAGCATGTGATTAGAGCCAGAGACTCTAATAGTCTTCAATAAAGGATGGGTGTCCATGCGCCCACCCAGTTATGTGACAATAGCAAATTAAATTTTGCTATTTTCACACTAAATCTCCTCCCTGCCAATCAGGAAGCGGGTCGTGAGAACCGTTTCCCGATTGGCCGAAAGGAGACACAACCTTATTGGCCAAGGAGGAGGAAGGAGACGCACAGAGGGGAAAGCCGACCCAGCTGCCGCCACGATGGGCTCTCCCACAGAGGCTCGCCTCCGTGGCTCGGACAGGGGAGGAGGATGGTAGATTGGAGTTATCCCGGGCAGGCAGGATATCTGACTCCTAAGGTAAGGAGGCCGTCTGTCTCCCCCCAGGGGGGGGGGGGGGCGCAGTGGTTTTTGCACTGTGGTGTGGTGCTGTTTTCCCCCGCAATCATCTCCGGGGGGAGGGGGGTTGTTGGTTTGAAGCCGCCCCACCCCTAAATTTTCAAGCACTGACCTCCACTTTTGTGCCGCATTATTAGGTATATTATATTATTTAGGTATAATGCCGCTTTAACGGGGGGGGGGGGATTGGGAAGCGGTTTAAATGCATCCAGAACGGCCATATCTTGCACTGTTGGAGGTTAAGAAGCCTGAAACATCTGTATGTAGATTGATTATACTGACTCTGTAAAATGATGGCTGGATCTGTGCTGTACCCCAGCGGTTCTGTCTCTCAGCAGCTGGTTCATGTAACATCCTCAGTCTCAGTCTCAGCATTACCATCCAGACTGGAGATTGATTTGTAGCCTTCAGTGCAGGCACGTCTGCAGCTGTTGTTAAAAAAAGTAATATCACAATACACTGAAATTGTACGTTTTCTGGCTGCATTCGTCCTGACGAAAAGTTTTCTTTAATCAACACAGAGTTTTAGAAAACACAATATGAAATAAAAAGTATTCGGAAAGTAAAAGGGCAGCCGATTTAAATGGCGCACGTATTTTTATTACTTTCTTCTTCTGTCCTTTGAGCGTCAAGAATGTGCATTTATTAGGCGGCAGAAACATACTGGAGAAAATGCCAGCCTGGCAATGCGATGCCGGTAAAATATCAGAGTGGAGTGGGGTGAAAAGGTAACACCGCTAAGAAGATTAGGATGTGAAGGCAATATTTGTATCTCTGCTGACCACATAATATAATAATGACAGGAAAAAAAAACCCTTCTGTAATGAACACTGGATGGATATTGGGATATGACACCTTTAGGAGCCACTCCTCTTTGTCCTCTGTATTTTATAGCAGTTAATGGCTGGGATGGGCTCAGACAAGACACGCCTACCACTGGGAAGTCACAGGCAAGACACAGCTCTTACTGGGCAGGCACAAGTAAGACACAGCTCCTACTGGGCAGGTAAAGGCAAGACACAGCTCCTACTGGGCAGGTACAGGCAAGACACAGCTCCTACTGGGCAGGTACAGGCAAGACAGAGCTCCTACTGGGCAGGTACAGGCAAGAAACAACTCCTACTGGGCGGGTACAGGCAAGACACAGATCCTACTGGGCAGGTACAGGCAAGACACAGCTCCTACTGGGCAGGTACAGGCAAGACAGAGCTCCTACTGGGCAGGTACAGGCAAGACAGAGCTCCTACTGGGCAGGTACAGGCAAGACACAGCTCCTACTGGGCAGGCACAGGCAAGACACAACTCCTATTTGCCAGACACAGGCAAGACACAGCTCTTACTGGGCAGGCACAGGCAAGACACAGCTCCTACACGTCAGGCACAGGTGGGCACAGACAAGATACACATACCACTGGGCGGGCACAGACAAGACACAGCTCCTACTGGGCAGGCACAGGCAAGACACAGCTTCTACTGGTCGGGCACAGACAAGATACACCTACCACTGGGAGGGCACAGACAAGGCACAACTCCCACTAGGCAGGCACAGGCAAGGCACATCTCCCACTGGGCAGGCACAGGCAAGGCACATCTCCCACTGGGCAGGCACAGACAAGGCACACCTCCTACTGAGCGGGCACAGACAAGGCACAACTCCCACTGGGCAGGCACAGGCAAGGCACACCTCTCACTGGGCAAGCACAGACAAGGCACACTTCCCACTGGGTGAGCACAGACAAGGCACAACATCCACTGGGTGGGTACAGACAATGCACACCGTCCACTGGGCGGGCATAGACAAAGGCACACCTCCTACTGGGTGGGCACAGACAAGGCACACCTCCTACTGGGCAGGCACAGACAAGGCACAACTCCTGCTGGGCAGGAACAGACAAAGGCACACCTCCCATTGGGCGGGCACAGACAAGGCACAACTCTCATTGGGTGGGCACAGACAAGGCACAACTCCCACTGGGTGTGTACAGAAAAGGCACAACTTCCACTGGGCAGGCACAACTTACACTGGGCAGGCACAGATAAGGCACAATTCCCACTGGGTGGCCATAGACATGTTTTGTTCAAACTGGAGTTCACCTTTAAATGGTATCGCTACCCAAAGCTTAACCAAACCATCCTTGTCATCAGTTCCTCCACAGACTTCTAAAGCCGTCCACACGGTTCGATTGTTGGCAGGGGATTGTCTGTTGACAGACTGTTGTCCTAAAATCTTACCGTTATTAGGCTCCTTTTGACAATTGTCCAATTTTCTGCCAACAAATGTTGAATGACAGGCTAGTAAATTCTCAGCGGATAATGGTTTGACGTCAGATTTTCGTATGGTCAGTACACAAATCCGTCACACAAAAGTCGAAAGTACAAACACACATGCTCGGAATCAATGCTCATCAAACAGGAAATTAGCAGAAGGGGCCCAAAGGGTGGCACTCAAGAGCTGAAATTCCTCGTAGTACGTCACTACATTCGTGTTTGTGGCATGACAATTGTGTACCGTTAGTAATCAAGACAAGATCCTGGCACACGCCCTTTTATCAAAAATCAGACGCTCGGTTGGCCAACAACCGTACAGCGTGTACGAGACTTAAGAAGGGTCTGCTTCAGATTGTGGTACACGAATACAAATCACACAGACTTCAATGGTGGACTTCACTGACTTTACTGACTCCATGCTTGTGCTCGTTCAATGGCTAAGTAGATAGTGAAGCCAGGGATGGTGGTTGAGTCATGTTTTTACTGCCCCCTTAAGTTGCAAAGACAACTATACAGGGATATACACACGCCTGGCAAAATATTCCCCCCCACCCTCTTCTCGTTCAGAGGGCACTGAATGCGACATATTCAAGTGAATAGGCCCACACCGCAGTATTGCCTCCTGACCTATCACTCACACCTCCACTGTGGATCACCCGTCACAAAGTGATGCAGATTTAAATGAACCCTTACTCCCTAACAGAACTGTAGGAAATCCAAGAATATTCTAAACTTTGATTCCAGCTGTGACTCGACTCATTGTCTGCTTCCATTTCTAATCTCGTGTAGCTCTTTGTTATCACCCATCTTGTTTCCTGGTATCTGTCTGTCACCTGTCTACCACATGCCCTTATTGTAGGTCCCTTTTGGTTACACTTGTTGTCTGCCTTCCCTAACCTACTAAAACTCCTCCTTACTCTGCCTTGACCTGCTGGCCAGCGATCCCGACGGTTGCAACCTGGGAGCTACTACACAGCCAACTCCATCCCCACCACTGGGGGTTCAGGAGAAGATTGGCCACTCTGTACACTCTGCTCCTCTAAGGCCTACATCTACTGCTGGTGACCCAGAAGGACCACCATGACCTATACTGAAAATTTGGAGGTGTTGAATGATAATATAGGTGGCTGGCAGTAACAATGCAATGTCACTTACTGAAGTCAAAAAGGGAGAAGGCCCTAAATACTGTATATAGCTGAAGTATAAATATGGGGCTTGTTTTACCTTCAAGAGGATTTTTAGTTCTGTTCATCCAGTCCTAAGATTTACACAACCCTGCCACCTGCATGCACATATAAACACTTGCACCTTCAGCATTCCTGATTAGCTCTTAGTACTGCCCCCCACCCTCTGAGTCTTCTTCTCTGCGGGAGATAGCAGGATCCTGATACAAGTCAAATTCAAGTACTTACACTGATTACATTTAAAAACAGATGCAATATTTTTTTTTTTTACTGAATGCATAACTACATTAATTGGTGTTATTTAATATCTGTCTTTAATAAGAGATAGAACAGACTGGCAGCTCAGGAGTCGGCTGCTATGGGAAAGGTGGACGGCTTGAATAGCAATGAACAGCAGAACAGTGAAAAGAATTCATGATATCAGATTACCATTAACAAAATTGCATGACTCAAAAAGTGAGTGAGGTTTGTTAAAGCATAAGTAAGCTGTCACAGCAAATACGACATTGGGGCCCCCAGGAGCCATAATGGGCACAATATATTACCCTGTTATGGTGACCCAACCCATCTAAGCGATGCTTTCCAATGCTGCAATATCCGCATTTCTCTACTTGGCCATGGGTGTCCACAAGGGGGGGGGGGCAAAGGGGGTCAAGTCGCCCCCCCCCCCCCCCCCGGAATCACAGGAAATCACAGGAAACCCTGAAATCAAGTGGCACACTGGACTGGCATACCTTTCAGCAGTGAGTGAAGAACCACAGGTAACAGCAGTTACATTAGGGGGAGCATATTGCAAAGTTGGAAGTGGAAGCTGTTGCTGGAAGGATCGTATCATCTGTCCTGGCTGTCCTGTATACAGCTATATACACCCACCTTCCTTCCCGTATTCCTCCATCATCACTGACTGCAGATATAAATCATCTGTCCTGTATATATAGCTGTATACAGGACAGCTGATGTATATTTGCATCCAGTAATGATGGAGGAAGGTCTCTATATACAGGAAGGAAGGTGGGTGTATAAATAGCTGTATACAGCCGGACCCCTGTACCATCCATGATGGATGGTGCAGAGGTCCAGTGTCCAGGACTCATTGTGGCTGTGCTCTCATTGGAGTGGTGGGAAACTCTCTGGATGGATCCATGGCTGCTGGAGGGAGACTCCCACCACTCTACTGTGAGCACAACCACACTGAGTCCAGGAGACCAGACCCCTGCACCAGCATCCATGGCTGCTATAACCACCTCTTGTTCCATGTCCGCACGCCACAGCTTTCAGCCACCTCTTGTATCATGTTCACAGCTCCAACCACCTCTTGTACCATGTCTGCACTCCGCAGCCTCCAACCACCTCTTGTACCATGTCCACACTCCGCAGCTTCCAACCACCTCCTGTACTGTGTCCGCAACCTTCAACCACCTCCTGTATCATGTCCGCAGCCTCCAACCACCTCCTGTATCATGTCCGCAGCCTCCAACCACCTCCTGTATCCTGTCCGCAGCCTCTAACCACCTCTTGTACCATGTCCACACTCCACAGCCTCCAACCACCTCTTGTACCATGTCCGCACTCCGCAGCCTCCAACCACCTCCTGTATCATGTCCGCAGCCTCCAACCACCTCCTGTATCATGTCCGCAGCCTCCAACCACCTCCTGTATCATGTCCGCAGCCTCCAACCACCCCCTGTATCATGTCCGCAGCCTCAAACCACCTCCTGTATCATGTCCGCAGCCTCCAACCACCTCCTGTATCATGTCCGCAGCCTCAAACCACCTCCTGTATCATGTCCGCAGCCTCCAACCACCTCCTGTATCATGTCCGCAGCCTCCCGCCACCTCCTGTATCCTGTCCGCGGCCTCTAACCACCTCTTGCACCATGTCCGCACTCCGCAGCCTCCAACCACCTCCTGTACTGTGTCTGCAGCCTCCAACCACCTCCTGTATCCTTTCCACAGCCTCTAACCACCTCTTGTACCATGTCTGCACTCCGCAGCCCCCAACCTTAAAACGCCAACACACCCCCCCCGAAAAAAGTTCTGCAGACGCCCATGTTCTTGGCCAACCCTTTCATCTTCTTCCAAAACTATTTTGGAAACATTTGCAATGGACTTTGTAGGCACTGAGATACACATTAAAAGTTAAACGTCTTTATTACAAAAAGGTTATTTTAAAAGGAGAATAGACAAACATTGCTAAAAAAAAAAAAATCACAAAATAAATATTGCCTAGACTAGGATTAAGCACCTTAAATGGTTTACCAATGGTTCCTCAAACTTCCCAGCAAGCCAGTGAATATCTTGAACAGGTTTAGCATGGAGGAGATGAGAAAGTATCGGCCAGACAATTGGAACGCAAACAGCGGGTATTGGATTGTACATTGATTTTATGCGTGAACATGTTGTAAGAAATGTGAGTTGAATAGCCATTGTTTTAATACAACTTTAAACCAAATAAACGGATTTACACTATGGATACTTTGTCATCTCCATGCTAAACCTGTTTGAGATATTCACTGGCTTGCTGGGAAGTTTGAGGAACCATTGATAAACCATATTAAGGCGCTCAACCCACCTGGAGTTGGTGAGTAAGGGCACAGAAGGAGGGGAGCACGTCTGAACTACTGATATCAAGAGTTTACGAGCATGGACTGCACTTTATGAAGATTGTGGAACATTGCCAATTGATGGACACTTTTGTTATGTTATAAGTCTCATTTGCACTACTATTATTATTATTATTATTATTATTATTATTATTATTTAACCACTTAAAGACCAGCCTCGTTTTGAGATTTAGGTGTTTACATGTTTAAAACAGTTTTTTTTTTGCTAGAAAATTACTTAGAACCCCCAAACATTATATATTGTTTTTACCCTAGAGAATAAAATGGCGGTCATTGCAATACTTATTTCACACCGTATTTGCGCAGCGGTCTTACAAGCACACTTTTTTTGGAAAAAAATCCACTTTTTTGAATAAAAAAATAAGACAACAGTAAAGGTAGTCCAATTTTTTCTTTATATTGTGAAAGATAAGGTTACGCTGAGGAAACTGATACCCAACATGTCACGCTTCAAAATTGCGCCTGCTCGTGGAATGGCGACAAACTTTTACCCTCAAAAATCTCCATAGGCGACGTTTAAAAAATTCTACAGGTTGCATGTTTTGAGTTACAAGTCTAGGGCTAAAATTATTGCTCTCGCTCTAACGATTGCGGCGATATCTCATATGTGTGGTTTGACCACCGTGTTCATATGCAGGCGCAACTCACGTATGCGTTCGCTTCTGCACGCAAGCTCGTCGGGACAGGCCGTTTAAAAAAAAAATTTTCTTATTTATTTTACTTGATTTTATTTAATTTTACACTTTTTTTTTTTAAAATTTGGGTCACTTTTATTCCTATTACAAGGAATGTAAACATTCCTTGTAATAGAAAAAAGCATGACAGGACCTCTTAAATATGAGATCTGGGGTCAAAAATTCCTCATATCTCATATTTAGAAAAATGTGCCTTTAAGAGGTATGGGGATGGGTGGGGCCATCTTCCCCTCACTTATCTCCATACCCAGCAAGGGGACGGATGGGATCGGCTCCGGTAAACGGCGGAGGGCCCCGGTAAGCGGCAGGAGGGGGGGGCCTCTCCCGCCACAGATGAAAGTGATCTCTGCGGCGAATCCGCCGCAGAGACCACTTTTATCATGTACCTGACCGCCGGCCGAACACGGGGATACCGGGGTTATGGCAGCTAGCTGCTGCCATAACAACGATATCCGTCCCCAAAGTAGGGACGCACATCGGCGTGCGGCGGTCGGCAAGTGGTTAAGGTACTTATATAGCGCCGTCAATTTACGCAGCGCTTTACATATACATTGTACATTCACATCGGTCCCTACCCTGAAGGAGCTTACAATCTAAGGTCCCTAAACTCACATTCATATACTAGGGCCAATTTAGACAGAAGCCAATTAACCTACCAGCATGTCTTTGGAGTAGTATGTTTATTTAAAGTGTAAGTTCACCTTTACAGAAAAATCTGTAAGGTGAACTTACACAGGACCCCCTCCTCGCTCCCCCCCCGCCTCCCTGGTCCCGCTGACCTGGACCGCAGAAATCTCCCATTCTAAGCCCCAGTATATATCCGCGCCCACAGCCCGGGGCTTAGAAATCCCCTCGGCATCCACGCGTCTTCTCCATAGCTGAGAGAACGGGCTATGGGGCTGCTGATTGGTCAGCACCACCCATGTGACGTCGCTAACCAATTAGAATGCTTCAAAACTTCCTTCCTGACGAAGGATGTTTTGGACATTCAGCTCAGGGTTTTTTTAAGCCCGGACCCCGGACTCCTGACACGAATATACCGGGGCTTAGAACAGGAGGTTGCCACGGTCCAGGTCAGCGGGACCGGGGGGAGAGCGAGGAGGAGGACCCGAGTAAGTTTTTTTTTCTCAGCACTTACTGTATATCTGCTGTATTCATTTTTCACTTCCTCCTCCCTGGCCGTGGCCCATCGCATCATTTCCTGTTTGCAATGCCTTCTGGGAAGGGGCGGCAACTTCCTCTGACACTGCCGTTGCTATGGAAACCTGACCTGAAACCTATTACACTGCTTGTGCTGCACTGAGCATGTGTGAGATCTGCAAGGATGAGATCCAGGAAGAAATACAGTCTGGCTTCAGATGCCCACACTTAAGATGGGCACGGCCTGCTGTAAGTTTATAAAATAACAAACTACTGCTATAAACTAACAAAACAGACCTTAGTTTACAGACTAACTTTACTAGAATACAAAAGTATAATTTCGGCTGGAACACCACTTTAAGAACGCCACTCCATGTTATTCAATGGGCTCATACACACCATGGCGTTTTTGAGCTGTAACAGGCATGGTCGTTTTTAAGCTCCAAAAAAAACCAAGGACCAGCGCGTTCTGAGGCTCCAGCGCTAGAGCTGTTTTGACGCCGACGCCGGAAAAAGCTCAAAAACGCGCATTAGCGCTATACCGACGTTTTTTAGCATCAGCGTTTTTAAGCTGTAAACGTTTTTATGTGGGTAATTTGGGAATGGAAAATAGCAGAGGGATGTTTTTTTTTTTTTTTTAAACGCAGACTAGAGTTAACGCTTACAAACAATGTTTAATGTGCATTGACGCCAAATCAGAGCGCTAATAAAATCGAGTTTTTCACGCTGCTTTTCTTTCAGGTGTTGTTACTAGCTTTACAGCCCGTTTTTTAAAATGTCCATGTGTTTGAGGCCTAAGGCTTCATTAAGATGTTTAGTTGGGGAGGGGGGGATGGCGGAAAAAAGAATGTGAGGTTGAGCTGCGTTTTTACCACCCGCCACCAACCCCCCCCCCCCCCTTTATCTTCAGCGGACAGGGGTGTTTACATGCCGCGGTTGAAATGTATTGTGTCTGCAGCAAAGTTTACCCAACATGTAGTGGTCAGCAAGCCCACCGAGCGCTAAACACTCTAGCAAATGGGGAATTGCTGCAAACACTCTGCAAATGCATGCAATGCAACGTTACAGCATGTTTATTGGCAAAAATTGGGTTAAAACAAACGGTGAAGAGGCATCACATTGCTTCCTCAATGCCTGCCAGCCCAACCCGAACGTGGATCAGGCTTCAGAGGAAAGGGAGATTTAGGCTCGGTTCACACTCGGGCGACCTGTTGCGTCCTATTCAGTGCAATGAACCATTCTAATCGGAGCGACTCAAGTTGCTCGACTTAGAAAAGGGTTCCTGCACTACTTGGGGGTGACTTCAGAGTGACTTGCATTGACTTATATTGACTTTGAAGCCACGCTAGTGTGAACTGAGACTAAAGCCTCGTACACACGATCGGATTGTTGGCCAACAAAACCGTGGACTTTTGTCCGAAGGGCATTGGCCCAAACTTGTCTTGCATACACACAGCACACAATTGTTGCCCAACAATCACGAATGTAGTGACGTACTACGTGGTTTTTCAGCTCTTTAGCGCCACCCTTTGGGCTCCTTCTGCTAATTTCGTGTTAGTAGAAGTTTGGTGAGTGTTGATTTGCGCTTTTCATTTCGCGCTTTTCATTTCGTTTCTGAGCGGCCATTCGTCAACCAGACATGTTGCGGAATCGGAGGAGATGACGTGTTATTTATTATTGGCCTTGGAGTTATTGCTTTGACCCAAGTCCAGTCCAGGAACAGGAGGAGGAGGAGTGCTTGGACCAAAAATTGGTTGCTTTAATAAGCGTGACCAATTATGTCATATGCCTTTGCTGCGGGAGCTCCAGGAGAATAATCCAGATGTTTTTTGGAATTATCTCCGGATGACGGACCCCTGCTTTGTAAAATTGACAAGGGACACCAACATAGTTGTATCTTTGATCTTAAAAACTATGGGATAATGGTGTTGTGGTAACTTGCCCAAAAAAAAAGCATAATAATAATATTCTTGATATCACTACCGGTAGAAAAAAAAGCCTTTGAAAATTTGTTTGCAATAACTCCATCAGTATCACCAGCAAAGCAGCTTCATTATTATCCCATTAAAGAAGAAGAGAATTGTGCGCTGCATTTCGAGATTTCATAATTTGCCACGTCACGAATGTTAATTCTCCATTACGAACGCTCGTTTACAAGACCGACCGCTTCTGGCTCGTCCTAGCTTCCGAACATGCATGTTTGTACTTTGGACTTCTGTCCGACGGACTTGTGTACACACGCTTGGAAAATCCGACAACAGACATTTGTCCGCGTTAAATTTTGAATCCTGCTATCCAACATTTGTCCGCGGAAAATCCGACAACAATTGTCCGATGGAGCGTACACACAGTCGGATTTTCGGCCAACAGCCTGTCATCACACAATTCCCGTCGGAAAATCCAATCGTGTGTACGAGGCTTTAAGGCCCATACACACGATAGGACTTTTTGACAACAAACATGCAAATTAGCTGTTTTAGGGCAACATCCAACCGGCATGGGTTCCAGGCCCTTAGATCTGGTATGGATTTTAAGGGGAACTCCCTACGCCAAAAAAACAGCGTGGGGGTCCCCCCAAAATCCATACCAGACCCTTATCCGAGCATGCAGCCCGGCCGGTCAGGAAAGGGGGTGGGGATGAGCGAGCACCCCCCCCTCCTGAGCTGTACCAGGCCACATGCCCTCAACATGGGGGGTGGGTGCTTTGGGTGGGTGCTTTGGGGGAGTGGCGCCCTGCGCCCCCCCACCCCAAAGCACCTTGTCCCCATGTTGATGAGGACAAGGGCCTCTTCCCGACAAACCTGGCCGTTGGTTGTCGGGGTCTGCAGGCGAGGGGCTTATCGGAATCCGAGAGCCCCCTTTAATAAGGTGGCCCCCAGATCCCGGCCCCCGATAAGATTCAGATAAGCCCCTCGCCCGCAGACCCCGACAACCAACGGCCAGGGTTGTCGGGAAGAGGCCCTTGTCCTCATCAACATGGGGACAAGGTGCTTTGGGGTGGCTGGCCGCAGGGCGCCCCTCCCCCAAAGCACCCACCCCCCATGTTGAGGGCATGCGGCCTGGTACGGCTCAGGAGGGAGGGGCGCTCGCTCGTCCCCACCCCCTTTCCTGACCGGCCGGGCTGCGTGCTCGGATAAGGGTCTGGTATGGATTTTGGGGGGACCCCCACGCCGTTTTTTCGGCGTAGGGGGTTCCCCTTAAAATCCATACCAGACCTAAGGGCCTGGTATGCCCCCAGAGGGGAATTCCCTTTTGCGCTCGCCGCAATAGGAAAATGTGTTTTTCCTATTGCAGCCAGCGCGAGATGTACATTACTCTGTCGCTGAGAACCAGCGCGATGGGTTCGCGCTGGAAACATTCTGTAGTTTGTACAAAAGTCCGATGCTTTTGTGTACACACGGTCGGACTTTGCTCCATCTGACTTTTGTTGCCGGAAAGTTTGTCCATTCGCACCGCCAACAAAAGTCCGATGGAAACAGAAAAAGTTTGTCTGATGGAGCGTACACACGGTCGGATGTTGCTCCGAAACAGCTAATTTGCATGTTTGTTGTCAAAAAGTCCGATCGTGTGTACGGGCCTTTACTCTGTATCTCTCTATCGTTGAACAACGTTTATAAACTTTGTCAGATTATCTATTTTTTGGCAGCAATAGTTTCTGTATCTGCTGTATTTACACAGAAACTCCTGGGTGAGTCCTTTAATGAGGTTTCTTTGGACATGTTTAGTACGCCCAGTGTCCAAAACTCATTAAGGTTACAATGTCCATTATTCAATGACACCAGGAATATTGCCATGGTAGTGATATACTTTGCTGAGAAAAATGCGCAACAAAATGAAGCCCTGCAAAATAGAGCTACAAAATGTAATTAAATAGATGTGAGAAAATAAAGAACGCACAGCAAGCAAGTCACAGGCAGAACATCTTCTAACCCCGAGCTTGGAGACATATTTTCCGCTTGCAGAGAGTTCGGAAGAATGATAAAACTCTGCGTGCATTTCTCCATCTCTTCAATGTTATCAGTTGCTGCATTATATCACTTCAGGACGTTGCGCCCCGCCAGCTCGGCGCCTTTTGTGACTTCCTGATGCGATTTGGCGAACAATGACATCTGCTATTGTCCCCCTCCATGTTGTGATCTGTTTTATCTTAATAAAATCTATTTTGGCTCATCTCTCAAGCTGCGTCTGCGGGTTTTTCTTTTTTACTTTTTTTTTTTCTTTTTATTTTAATGAAGTCTTTTCATTATTTTGATTGGGTGCTGTGATTACCCCTGCGCTTGCTGTCTTTTTTTTTTTTTTTTTGGAAAGGAAAATTAATATTTTTTTCCTTAATCACTTTCCATGTAATGTAATACAAATCAGCCTCGTTCTAACAGAATTCAATTATCGTCCTACGGCGGTGCAGGTTTTATGAAAGGAACAAGCCACCACGATTATAATGTAAATCAGGGGCTTATATAAACAAATAGTAATCGCTGAGATATCTCCGGATGGCTTGGCGCTGGAGTTAATTGGGGCGTTCATGTAGTTGGGGGGGTAAGCTGATGAGGGCAAAGTGAGGGTTAACTGAAAGGGGATCCATTGCCGCATGCAAGCCATGTGAAGATTTCCCTACCTTGTCCCCATCACATGCTATGTGCCAGCCATGCAAACATTCCATCATAGCAGCAGTGTTCATTTTGGCATCGAATTTTGATTTAGTTTTAGATATAATCTTTTGACTAAAATGCCATTTTGGGTTTTAATCCCATTTTAGTCATCGTATTTTAGTCGACTAAAATTTCCACTACATTTTAGTCGAATAAAATCATTTTTGTCAACTAAAATCGAATGTGTTTAGTTAAATTGTAATGCATTATTTACGCATTTCTATAGCATTTCCAAACTCATTATATACTTCTGGAGTAAAAAAATCTAATATCATGTTATTTATGGTATTAAGGTTTGAACAAACTCAGAGATACAGATTTAGCCGCTCCGGGCAGTCTGAGGAGGCCTGTAATGCTGCACAGTGCTCTGGACGGTAGTCTGAGGAGGCCTGTAAAGCTGCATACTGCACAGTGCTCTGGAAGGTGGTCTGAAGAGGCCTGTAAAGCTGCATACTGCACAGTGCTCTGGAAGGTGGTCTGAGGAGGCCTGTAATGCTGCATACTGCACAGTGCTCTGGAAGGTGGTCTCAGGAGGCCTGTAAAGCTGGATACTGCACAGTGCTCTGGAAGGTGGTCTGAAGAGGCCTGTAAAGCTGCATACTGCACAGTGCTCTGGAAGGTGGTCTCAGGAGGCCTGTAAAGCTGCATACTGCACAGTGCTCTGGAAGGTGGTCTGAGGAGGCCTGTAATGCTCCATACTGCACAGTGCTCTGGAAGGTGGTCTGAGGAGGCCTGTAATGCTCCATACTGCACAGTGCTCTGGAAGGTGGTCTGAGGAGGCCTGTAATGCTGCACAGTTCTCTGGACTTTGGTCTGAGGAGGCCTGTAATGCTGTATAGTGCTCTGGACAGTGTTCTGAGGAGGCCTGTAATGCCCCGTACACACGGTCGGACATTGATCGTACATTCCAACAACAAAATCCTAGGATTTTTTCCGACGGATGTTGGCTCAAACTTGTCTTGCATACACACGGTCACACAAAGTTGTCGGAAAATCCGATCATTCTGAACGCGGTGACGTAAAACACGTACGTCGGGACTATAAACGGGGCAGTAGCCAATAGCTTTCATCATATATTTATTCTGAGCATGCGTGGCACTTTGTGCGTCAGATTTGTGTACACACGATCGGAAATTCCGACAACGGATTTTGTTGTCGGAAAATTTTATAGCCTGCTCTCAAACTTTGTGTGTCGGAAAATCCGATGGAATTTCCGACAACAAGGTCCTATCACACATTTTCCGTCGGAAAATCCGACCGTGTGTATGGGGCATTATGCTGTAGAGTGCTCTGGATCGTGGTCTGAGGAGGCCTGTAATTCTGCATAGTGCTCTCGACAGTGGGCTGAGGAGGAGGCCTGTAATGCTGAACAGTGCTCTGGACAGTGGTCTGAGGAGGAGGAGGACTGTAATGCTCAGTGCTCTGGACGATGGTTTGAGGAGGCCTGTAATGTTGCAGAGTGTTCTGGGCGGTGTTTTGAGGAGGCCTATAATGCTGCATAGTGCTCTGGACATTGGTCTGAGGAGGAGGCCTGGAATGCAAAGTGCTCTGGACAGTGGTCTGAGGAATAGGCCTGTAATGCTGCACAGTGCTCTGGACAGTGGTCTGAGGAGAAGGCCTGTAATGCTGTATAGTGCTCTGGACAGTGGTCTGAGGGGGCCCGTAATGCTGTAGAGTGCTCTGGATCGTGGTCTGAGGAGGCCTGTAAAGCTGCATAGTGCTCTGGACAGTGGTCTCATGAGGAGGCCTGTAATGCTGCATAGTGCTCTGGACATTGGTCTGAGGAGGAGGCCTGAAATGCTGAACAGTGCTGGATTGTGGTCTCAGGTCTGAGAGATGGCCTGTAATGCACTGTGCTGCTCTCACACTCAGGTCTCCAGCAGTCGTCTCATCACGGTGCGCTTGCTTGCTGGGAGCGGGAGCAGGCAGAGATCCGTGAAAAAAACGGAAGTTAGTTCACAAGGGTAAACGTCCCTGCCCTACATTTTCATCCCGTTTTCGTCATAGTTTTGCTTAGTGGATGAAAATGTGCTGTACTTTTCATTTTGTTTTCGTCACTGTAAAAATGCCACTGATTAAATCTTTGACGAAAACGAACACCCCCCTTACCTCAGAGTCTCCATCAGAAATCCCTTATACGTTAGAGTCCCCATGAGGACCCCCCTTATGTCAGGGTTCCAATCACAATCCCCCCATGTCAGAGTCTCCATCAGGAACCCCTCATATGCCAGAGTCCCCCTTTAGTCAGAGTCCCCATCAGAGCCCCTCCCCTCATGTCAGGTTCCCCATTAGAGTCTCCCCTTATGTCAGGCTCCCCATCAGAGTGACCAACTTACATCAGATTCCCCCTCTAAGTCAAGGTCTCCATCAATGACCGCCTTTTGTCAGAGTGCCCATCACAGTCCCTCCTTACATCAGGGATCAGGGTCCTCATCAGAGTGCTGCATTATGTCAGTGTCCCCATCAGAGCCCCCCTTATGTCCCCTATGTCAGGGTCTCCATCTGAGTCTCCCTTACGTCAGGATCCCCATAGGAGGCCCCTTTACATCAAGGTCCCCCCTTACGTCGGAGTTTCCATCAGAACCCCCCATATGTCAGGGTCTCCATCCGAGTCCCCCCTTATGTCAGTGTCCCTATCAGAGTCCCCCCTTATGTCAGTGTCCCTATCAGGGTCCCCCCTTATGTCAGGGTCTCCATCAGAGCCACCCTTTGTCAGAGTCCCCATCACAGTCCCCCCTGGATCATGTGACAGCTGTCTAACGATTGGGATTTTTATTAAAATAATTACAGTGCCATCATATATATACAGAGAGAGAAAAGATCATGTAAATTAAACAGTCTGTGTTTAGTATCATATTAAAGCTGCAGCATGCTACAGCTTTTATTTGGAAAGCATAATGCCTGGCAGGGAAAACATCATGCTAATTTTGATGTGTATAAGCAGGCTAAAACAGAAGACCCCTGTGGATCCGAGGTTTTTCTGCGTTCCAAAAAGAAAATTAAAAATGAAATGTAATTTGGTGGAAACAGAAGTACATGGTGCACCTTGCCAAGATTCGTGGCCAGGAAAAAATTGACAGTGACACCTCTGTTGGCAGTCCCACTAGTTCTATGTCACAGATATGTATATACTGTAGTAAGGACTTCCGGCAAAAACACACACAGCAGTAGCCAATAGCAGCATTCAAACTCCATTAAAATGGATCACTTATTAAATGATATGCTTTATTTCCCTTCCCTTTCTGCCCTGGAGACCCAACATGAAGTGAGAGTAAACTGGACCAGAAGAATTCTGTTCTACATTTGATTTTCTAATCTTAAGTGAGGTCAGGGGCGACCTTTGTTTTGAACCGTAGTGATGATAAAATTTGAAGGAGCAGGATAGAAATTTTTTCTCGAAACAAACAAAATTCTAATTGAAATTCGGCCAGTTCAGCATAGACATGTGCAGAACGAAAAAAATGTATTTTGTTTCATTTTGATTCAAAGCTTGAGATTAGGGCTGCAACTAACGATTATTTTCATAATCGATTAGTTGGCCGATTCTTGTTACGATTAATCGATTAATCTGATAAAATCATTAAAAAAGTAATATGCCATTTTTTTGTTTATTTAAAGTAATAATGAAAATTATGGGGCACTATTCCTCCCAGGAACAGCAATGATGGGGAAGCACTATTGCTACCGGGAACACCAATTATGGGGCACTATTCCTCCCAGGAACACCAATGATGGGGCACTATTCCTCCTGGGAACACCAATGATGGGGTGCTATTCCACCCGGGAACCCCAATGATGGGGCAGCACTATTCCTCCCGGGAACACCAATGATGGGGCAGAACTATTGCTCCTGGGAACACCAATGATGGGGCACTATTCCTCCCAGGAACACCAATGATGGGGCACTATTCCTCCTGGGAACACCAATGATGGGGTGCTATTCCACCCGGGAACCCCAATGATGGGGCAGCACTATTCCTCCCGGGAACACCAATGATGGGGCAGAACTATTGCTCCTGGGAACACCAATGATGGGGCACTATTCCTCCCAGGAACACCAATGATGGGGCACTATTCCTCCTGGAAACACCAATGATGGGGTGCTATTCCACCCGGGAACCCCAATGATGGGGCAGCACTATTCCTCCCGGGAACACCAATGATGGGGCAGAACTATTGCTCCTGGGAACACCAATGATGGGGCAATATTCCTCCCGGGAACACCAATGATGGGGTGCCATTCCACCCGGGAACACCAATGATGCGGCACTATTCCTCCCGGGAACACTAATGATGCGGCACTATTCCTCCCGGGAACACCAATGATGGGGTGCTATTCTATCCGGGAACACCAATGATGGGGTGCTATTCCACCCGGGAACACCAATGATGGGGCACTATTCCTCCCAGGAACACCAATGATGGGGCACTATTCCCCCCTCCCAGGAACACCAATGGGGCACTATTCCCCCCTCTCAGGAAAACCAATGATGGGGCACTATTTCTCCCTTAAACACCAATGATGGGGCACTATTCCCCCCCTCCCAGGAACACTAATGGGGCACTATTTCACCCCCTAGCAGGAACACCAATGGGGCACTATCCCCCCCCCCAGGAAAACCAATGATGGGGCACTATTCCACCCACCCCCCGGAACACCAATGATGGGGCACCCCCCCCCCCAGAAATACTTAGGATCATGGAGCACTTGTCACAGAAATTAATGTACTGTACTGTGTATCTGTATAGCCATTACCCGCTACCTTATCACTTCACAGTGTGCAGCTCGACTCTCACGGCTGCTTCTCGCCTCTCTCTGTCTATTCCCTGGAGGCAACAGCGGTCGGGGCTGAGAATATCAGTGGGGAGCTGACGTCAGCGAAGGGGAGAGCAGAAGTGCCTGGTCACATACAGTGGCACTGCCGTCTTGTACACAGGAGGATTCTGACGGACCGACAGGGAGGAAGGTGCGGACAAACTGATCGATAATGAAAATTGTTTACAACGATTTTCATCATCAATTATTATCGATAATATCGATTAATCGTTTCAGCCCTACTTGGGATATTTTTTAGAACCTAACCCTGTTTTACACTTCTCCGCAACTTTATCCCTGACCTGTCTGGTGTGTTCCTTGGCCTTCATGATGCTGTTTCTTCACTAAGGTTCTCCAGCAAACCTTGGAGGGCTTCACAGAACAGCTGTATTTATACTGAGATTAAAATTACATACAGGTGGACTCTATTTATAAATTAGATGACTTCTGAAGGCAATTGGTTCCACTAGATTTTAGTTAGGGATATCAAAGTAAAGGGGGCTGAATACAAATGTACGCCACACTTTCCAGATATTTATTTGTAAAAAAAAAATTGAAAACCATTTATCATTTTCCTCCCACTTCACAACTATGTGCCACTTTGTGTTGGTCTATCACATAAAATCCCAATAAAATACATTTACATTTTTGGATGCAACATGACAAAATGTGAAAAATTTAAAGGGGTAAAAATACTTTTTTAAAGCACTGTATGTGTGTGTGTACAAATATATATATATATATATATATATATATATATATACACAAATTTAATAAAATGAAAGCTTTTGTGCCCAGAGTTTAGCCTTACAGGAGTCACCAGGACAAATTGAGGGGGTATCAGGGCCGGGCTCAGCCCTTCCTTCTCTGAGCTGGCCGCTCAGCTGTTAGCTAATTGCCAGCTCCTATCTCTCCATGGGTACTCAGCTGTTGATGATATCCTGCTCGTCAGTCCTGCCTACTTAAGCCGTCCAGCCCAGATGATCTCTGCCTTCGCCTTGGTCAACATCACAGAGACTCACTCCTGCATTCCTGTTCAAAGACTTGCTTGGCTGACATCCCTTCTGGCTCCAGATCCTGCTTGCTGTTTTACTACGATCATCTCCGGCTCCCTGACGTTTGGCTTGTCTGACTATCCGTTCCGGTTCCTGAACTCTGGCTATGTTTTGACTACGTTTGTTCTATTTACTTTTAATATTAAACAAGTGTGATTTAACTGTACTTCTGTCTCGTTCTGATCTCATGGTTTCTGACAGGGGGGTGACTCTCCTGAGCAGGGACACAGACAGCAATAACAAGTTGACAGGGTTCTAACCCTTCCATACTCTATCTACAACAAATGTATATTTAAAAGTTGACAATTTGTTAAGTGTTTAAAAATATTTTATATACATTTTTATGTAAACTTTGACAAAACGTGTATTACAGAACTTCAGGGCATCTGAGCCCCCACAGTCTGCTATGAAATGATGCTGACCTTGCAACAAGCTCACGTTGTAGAAGATGTGACACAATAGATGGATGACCTCAGTCGGGAAGAAGAGGGAAAAAAACACATTATTACTCATACTGAAAGCAATTCTGCTCCTTTGCAGGGGTCTGTGTTATTGTGTGGGAATAGAGATCTGAGTCGAGCAATAAACCTTTTTTTTTTTTTTATTATTGAATTTGAGTGATTCCTGCCTGTCAGTAGTTACAGACTGTTCCCTCGTCACACATCACAGCAGCACGCCTGATAACCGGGAACTGTTTTCTAAAAGTACATTTCTGATATATAATGTTCTTACCTGCTGTACAAATTAGGTTTCCAGTTCACTGACTGTATTATGTTCTTGCCAACCAATCAGAGAGTGCAAGAAGGTACAAGAGAGGAAGGGGTTACCTTGTCGCTTTGTAAAGGTACTGTAACACTTAACCTTTAAGGAGCCTCTGGAACATTGGGTGTCTACTACTACCCTCACCGATGTACTGTTGTCCCAAGCACCCACTTACCCACCAATGGTGACCCAGTGACTGACATCCACTCTGCCACTCTTTGATGATCTTGAAGAATTTATGGGCTCTAAATCCATGGGAGAGAGGGTTGGGGGTTACAGGATAGCCAAAAAAAGCAACCAAGTATCCCCTTCACTCAAATAATTCCTTCAGCCACCCTCACAGGTTGGTGGTGTGATAGTAAGCCAAGACCGGTGATTTACAATTTGGTGCCTTGAAGCCAAGACTGAGAATGTTCTGCACAGTTTGTGCTTCCTGAAGACGCTCCCCTTTAACAGCCACCTTCCTGTTCTCCAGATCCTAGCATGGGCCCATTCCTCAACCCTTAATAAACAGTTTCCTTCCCAGGCAGCAGGCCTGAGAGGCAAAGGACCATCCAACACTACATCCAGCCAAAGCCTGGGTGCTTAAAGTAGAATTATAGGCAAACCGTTTTTTTGGATAGAGCAAAGGAGGGTTATAACCCCTGTCAGATTTTTTTTTGTTCGCTATCTGTGTCCCATTGGGGAAATTTCCCTTCACTTTCTGTCCCATAGCCAAACAGGAAGTGAGAGAAAACCCCTGCAAATGAGGGGAATTCCTTGGGGACCTCCAGGTCACCAGAACTAATGCCACCATTAGAAGATTTCCTATCTGTTACTTTTCTGGGGACCACTCAAAATTGGGGATTTTCTTTTACTTTCACTTTCAATGATAATGGTAAAGAGGACAAATAGAGAGAGGGTGAATCTCCTTAACTGGGGTACAAACAGCAATAAAAACCTACAAGTGTTCTAATCCCTCTTCACTCTATCCTAAACTAAAAAAAAAAAAAAAAAATTGTCTTTAGTTACCCTTTAAGAACCCTTCCAGAAGGGCTTCTAGAAGTTACCTTCTCCCCAGGCAACAGGCCTGGGATGTAAAGGACTATCCAACGCTACAGGCAAAGCCGGGAGGATGAGGACTCTTCTAGAAGGGCTTCTAGACATTACATACTCCCCAGGCATCCTATCCAGATAAATTCTAGAAGACTTAAGCCTTGTACACACAATGAGAATATCAGACAAATGATCATCTGTTTTTTTTGGGGTTTTTTTGCATTCTAGTTTCATATGGAAAATGAAGAGGTTACCCAACTTATTAATATTCTCGTACAACAGAATAAAACTTTGGAAGTTATGTAATGTATTGTATTGTAATGCATTATTCTGTTTCCGAGCATGGATAGTCTTGCTCTTCTGATATTTTTTGTTTGAAAACTGTACTGATTAAACGAAAATCATACGATCTGGTATCGTATGAGAAAAATGTTCGTGTTTATCCCTTTGGATAATTTCGGATGATCTGTCAGCTCTTGAAAGCAGTGTACTAACGATCGGATTATTGTACAATCGCTTCGAAAGTGGTATTTTTCGTCCAATTTTTTGCACGTGTGCACTAGGCCTAAAGTGGTTGTAAAGGCACAAGATAAAACCTTCTGTGTGCAGCAGCCCCCCTAATACTTACCTGAGCCTATGCCCCTATCTCGATCCAGCTATGTCCATGAGAGCCTTGGCTCTCTGGGGACTCGCACTCCTGGTTGGCTTTTGGCAGCAGCGGGAGCCATTGGCTCCCACTGCTGTCAATCACAGCCAGTGAACCAATTAGGAGACAGAGGCTGTGGGGTCAGGCCACAGCTACGTGTGTGAATGCACACACAGAGCCGTGGCTCGGGAGTGCGCCTGCTTGGGTGCCTCCAGAGCAAGCTGCTTCCTGTGGGGGACCTGACAGGAGGGAGGGACCAAGAGCACCGGCAAGGGACCAGAGAAGAGGAGGATCTGGGCTGCTCTGTACAAAACCACTGCTCAGGGCAGGTAAGTATAACATGTTTGTTATTGTAAAGTAAAAAAAAACAAGGGTTTAGTAAAACTTTAAGGAGCCTTCTAGAATATTTATCTCCTTCCCCATGCAGCATTACTGGCAATAAATGTTCTAGTGATTGGCCAAGGTGAGATAAATGTGTGTGGCCTATAAGGTTTTATCTTCTTGCTCAATCAGCTGAAGAACACTCCCAGGGAGCAAGCAGAAGCAAATAATTAACTGGTCCTAAAGGAAATCAAATGAATTCAGAAAACAATAACAATCAAAAGCTCAGGCTGGCTACAGCCTAGCTGCTCACTAATGTTTTTGGAGAGTTCTAGAAGTGTTGTTTGTGATCCAGTTCCCCTTATGTGGTGGTCACATGGCCAGATGCGAGTGTATTGGTCATGTGGTCTCCACCAGAAATTCGGGACAGCCAACTACTGCTTGAACAATCTTAATCTTTTATTACAGCCAAGACCACTTGACTAGCACGGCATGTAGTCACACCTAGATATTCACAGATTGATTTGCCTCAGCTTGCAACCCAGATCCAGCAGATTCAGCTGAAATAGAGTTCTTCTTAACTACTTTTCAGGCAACTTTTGGAGTCTACACTCAGCTCATCGAGTCCCTATTCTAAAAGCAAGTATGGGGCTTGTTGATGAGGCCAATTGCATCACAAACGGAGAGGAGAATCTACTTGAGTGGTTCCTTGCTTCCCTGTCAATCAATCCCCATTGGATCCCATCTACACCCTAACTAACAAGCAAGCCACACATTGGGGCAAACTCCTTTAGTGAATTCATAAGGAGTCAGAGCGTTCTAGAAGTGTTGTTTGTGATCCAGGTCTCCTTATGTGGTGGTCACATGGCCAGATGCAGGTGTATTGGTCATGTGGTCTCCACCAGAAGTTCGGGACAGCCAACTACCAACATGAACAGTAATCTTTTATTACAGCCAAGACCATGACTTGACCAGCACGGCATGTAGTCACACCTAGCTATTAACAGATTGATTTGCCTCAGCTTACAACCCAGATCCAGCAGATTCAGCTGAAATCAAGTTCTTCTTAACTACTTTTCAGGCAACTTTTGGAGTCTACACTCAGCTCATCGAGTCCCTATTCTAAAAGCAAGTATGGGGCTTTCTGATGAGGCCAATTGCATCACAAACAGAGAGGAGAATCTACTTCAGTGGTTCCTTGCTTCCCTGTCAATCAATCCCCATTGGATCCCATCTAAACCCTAACTAACAAGCAAGCCACACATTGGGGCAAACTCCTTTAGTGAACTCATAAGGGGTCAGAGCCATCTCATTACTAATCATATGCCCAATAATACAGGGAGCCGATTATAGCTGAAAGTATTAGCATGATATTTCGTTAATGTAATTGCAAAGCCTAGTCTCTGAAATTTCCATTTCAATTGATAGAATCTGTATTTGGAGGAATGTGTAATTTAATCAATTTATAATCACACCTTTGGGTTATCACATCCATTAGTGACACAGAAGTAGAGGCATGTCAGATTCTCGGAGACAGAGGGAACAACATTGCTCTTGCTCAAAAATGTCCCAGGTACAGATGAGCCAATGAACTGTAAACGAATGTAAACTGGTCCCGTATTATACACAGATGGATCAGTTAGAAGCAGATTTTGATTACAGATAATTGGTGTCTACATTTTACTAGATGAGTGCCCATTCCATTTCCTGTATGCTACCATCATCATCTGACATTTCAATTGCACTTTCCATGTTCCATTTACTCACTTGCCGTGGATGAGGATATAATTCTGATATATCTTGCTATTGGACTGTCTTTACTTACCTGTTATTACAATCTGAGATGATAAGTTTGCCGCAAGGCTGCCATTATCGTTTGATGCCAAAATTGCTGTTCCATGTTTTACTCTTTCACCTAACCCATCTGCAGTGAGAGAGGATACCATTTTGCCATTCTTTGACATTGAGTGTAGATCACCCTGTTGTGGTTTATCTGTCCAATATTGGACTGATCCATTTGATACCTACCAAAATTATTTGAATCATGGTATTGACTTTGTCCAACATGGAACTGACCCTTTGACGGGCATTTTTGTAACTGGACTTGTCCTTAGTAAATTTAATCAGCTACAGTTGCCTCTGGAATCCGTACACTACAAACATCTTAATATAATTAGTAAATCAGACAAAAGCTTTCTTTTCAGTTGTATACGTTAATACATATACACTATATTTTCAAAAGTATTGGGACGCCGGCCTTTACATGCACATGAACTTTAATGGCATCCCAGTCTTAGTCCGTAGGGTTCAATATTGAGTTGGCCCACCCTTTGCAGCTATAACAGCTTCAACTCTTCTGGGAAGGCTGTCCACAAGGTTTAGGAGTGTGTCTATGGGAATGTTTGACATTTTTACCAGAAGCGCATTTGTGTGGTCAGGCACTGATGACAGTCTCCGCTCAAATTCATCCCGTGGTGTTCTATCAGGCTGAGGCAAGGACTCTGTGCAGGCCAGTCATGTTCCTCCACCCCAAACTCGCTCATCTATGTCTTTATGGACCTTGCTTTGTGTACTGGTCCAAATCATTCGACGGAGGCAGGATTATGGTGTGGGGTTGTTTTTCAGGGATTGGGCTTGGCCCCTTAGTTCCAGTGAAGGGAACACTTAAGGCGTCAGCATACCAAGACAGTTTGGACAATTTCATGCTCCCAACTTTGTGGGAACAGTTTGGGGATGGCCCCTTCCTGTTCCAACATGACTGCTCATCAGTGCACAAAGCAAGGTCCATAAAGACATGGATGAGTGAGTTTGGGGTGGAGGAACTTGACTGGCCTGCACAGAGTCCTGACCTCAACCCGATAGAACACCTTGGGGATGAATTAGTGTGGAGATTATGAGCCAGGCCTTCTTGTCCAACATCAGCGCCTGACCTCACAAATGCGCTTCTGGAAGAATGGTCAAACATTCCCATAGACACACTCCTAAACCTTGTGGACCACCTTCTCAGAAGATTTGAAGCTGTTAATGCTGCAAAGGGTGGGCCAACTCAATATTGAACCCTATGGACTAAGACTGGGATGCCATTAAAGTTCATGTGCGTGTAAAGGCAGGCGTCCCAATTCTTTTGACAACATAGTTTACATTGGTTAGCCATAACTTTATGACCATTGACAGGTAAAGTGAAAATTACTGATTATCTCATTACACTGGAATCTGAAAGTGGGTGGGATATATTACGCAGCAAGGGAACATGTTGCCCCTAAAGTTGATGTGTTGATAGCAAAAACAATGGGTAAGTGTAAGGATTTCAGCGACTTTGACAAGAGCCAAAATGGAATGGCTGGACAACTGGGTCAGAGCATCTCCAAAACTGCAGCTCTTATGGAATTTTATAGGTCTGCAGAGGTCAGGGCCTACCAAAAGTGGTCCAAGGAAGGAAAACTGGTGATCCGGTGAAAGGGTCATCGGCGACCAAAGCTAATTGATGCATGTGGAGCGCAAAGACTGGCCTGTGAGGTCTGATCCAATAGAACAGCTACTGTAGGTCACACAGAGCACCGCAGGTTGCTGTGTATGTGGCTGTGTAGTGCAGATCGGTCAGGGTGCCCATGTTAACCCATGCCCACAGCCAAAAGTGCCTACAATGGGCACATGAGCATCAGAACTGGACCATGGAGCAATGGCAGAAGGTGGCCTGGTCTGATGAATTCAAGTATGGTTTGAGGAACACAGCAATGAATTTGAGGTGTTGACTTCTTCAGACCTCAATCCAATCTAGCATCTGTGGGATGTGCTGGAAAAACAAGTCCAATCCATGGAGGCCCCAACTCAAAACTTACAGGATCTGCTACTGACGGCTTTCTGTGAGATACCACAGCGTACCTTCAGAGGTCTAGTGGAGTCCATACCTCAACGGGTTATATTAGAGGGTCATAACATTTTGGCTAATGGGTGTATATTTCAATGAGTGCTAAGCCTTCATGGTGGCAGGATGTCCTTCCAGTTGCAATGGCTAAAGCTTTTGTAGCTGGTATTTGTCCTTAGTATATATCATTTCATTCAGATGACACAAACACTTTATTAAAATGAGTAAATCAGAGAAAAGCTTTCCTTTTAGTGGTATACTTAAAGCACCGAAGATAGAAAATAAAAGAAGTTTGCTGTTAGGGCTTACATAGAGTATACTTCAATGAGTGCTAAGCCTTCATGCTGGTGTTGTAATGGCCTATCATTTGGAATGGCTACAGCTTTTTGTAGCTGGACTTTATCCTTAGTACATATCATTTCATGCAGATGAGGCTGCCTCCGAAATGCGTGACAACAAGCACCTTATTAAAATTAGTAAATCAGACCAAAGCTTTCCTGTAACACATTGTCGCTCGTTGTTTCTCGAAGCCCTCACTACATACCCTTTCCAACTTTAATTCCTGCAAACTACTCTTATTACATTAGGCTTGTCTGCAATCTGTGGTGAAGCGCCATCAGCACTCCGAGATGACAAAGAGTTATTCACGATTCTCAGAAAATGAAATTCGGCTGTAAAGGAGATCAATTAGGCCATAATTGGGAATATTACAGAGTCTGGCTGAGAGAAAGACCCATAAAATTACCTTAAGTGACTCTTTGTGTAATGATGTTAAATTCTCCTCTGTTCGACTGCAGCAGTTCTAATGGATTACAAATGAATCAATTAAATATTGAAAGCGGCAATGCCTGATCGAGGTGGTGGAAGAACGGTGAGATCGGCAGAGATTTTGAAGGGCCATATGGGGGTCAGGAGATAAGGCAAAAAGGTTGGAATGGGAACATTTAAATAGGAACAGGCGTCGCGGCAGTCCTGTAAGAGTCGTTTCCTGGCTAGCAAATTTATTCCTAATGGCAGTCAGTGCCGACACAATGGCTGGAATCAATAAAGAATATGCAGCAGATCTGTTAGTGACAGGTCCTCTTGGAAAGGGGTGACAGGTCCTCTTGGAAGGACTGCATTACCAACAAGTGTTTAAAGTGGACCTTTTCGGTAACTTTACTAATAAATTCCTGGCATGTCACAGTATACAGCAAGACTATCGTTTTTCCAAAAAGCTCCAGTCACAGTCTAGCTCCGCCATAGGCAGAGATGATGATATCAGCAGTCTGCTGCAGGCATAGGTGTGCGCACAGGGTGTGCCAGGTGTGCCTGGGCACACCCTAATGATGCCTTCCTACACAGATTCTCCCGATGCTTGGCTGCAGAGAAAGGGATTGGGGAATCTTTGTTCTTAGTCGCTTTCTCTGTCTCAAAAAGGGAGACATCAGGGGTTTATACCTCTGATATTTCTCCAAAGCCTCCCAATGGAGCTCCTAAAAAATGTAATAATAATAGAAATGAATGATTGTAAAAAAAATATAAAATCATACAAAGTTGTAATAAAAAAAAAAAAATTATAAAAATGAACTACTGAAACCGTCCACTGCCCTACTTACACCAACCTCTGCCCTACTGACATCGTCCACTGCTATATACACGCATGTGTGTTTGAGCTTTGAGGTGCACACCCTAATGCAATGGGCTGCGCACACCTATGGCTGCAGGCAGGGGGAGGCATTTGCCAAGTCTTCTCTCCCCGGTGATAAGACTCAACATTGTAACACTGTTGCAAGTAAAAGAGATTCATCTCCAAATAGGGAAAGGTTTCTTCACAGTAAGAGCTGTGAAAATGTGGAATAGACTCCCTCAAGGGTTGGTTCGGGCCAGCCCAGTAGATTGTTTTAGAAAAAAAGGACTGGCTTTTGTCCTAAATGCACACAATATAACTGGATATTAAAGGAGAAGTACAGCCAAACCTCGTTTGGCTGTACTTCTCCTGTAGATCACAGAAGCACAGTACGTTCTGTATTCCTGTGACCTGTTTTCAGCTGACAGCGGGCTGAAGTCTGCTGTCGGCTGATGTCACTGAGCTGGTCCAGGCTCGGGAAGGGTTGCCACCATATGGTCAGCATCCACCCACATGTCTGCACTGGTTCTCAGTGTTAGAGCTGACAGAGGACAGATGCTGCATTGGACTGATGCTGCATCCACCTAAGTAAGTATGAATCTGAAAAACAAAAACAAACCCCATACTTCTCTTTTAATATTTCTGGGTAAAGTTGCTCCAGGGAATATCCAATTGCCTGTTGGGTGATCAGGAAGGAAGGACCCCCCCCCCCCCCCCAGTAGAGAAGATCAATTCATGCTTTGGGGGGGGGATTGCCTTACTCTGGATCAACTGTGGGTATAGGATTGTATATATCAAGGTTTTCTATTTGTGCGTTTGTGTTTTTTGTTTTTTTTTTTCTTCTATGTTGGTGAGTTAATCTTATTCTGTTATTAAAGCTGTGTTTTAAAAAAAAAAACGACTGCACCCAGAGGCGCCTCTCCACTTGTGTTTTTTTTGCAGCTCCTGGAATATAGTTTCTATCCCATTATGATGGCAGCCCTGCTTGCTCCCTTTGGACATTTTTTACCCCCCCCATGACCACATAGATTTATCAGCTTGTGTATGCTATATGGACTATTCACCGTTTTTCTGTCCCATCATAGAATGTTGATTTATTAGCAGATTCGCACTGAGATTTATATGACTCCTGAGTTGGTTGCGTCTACACTTGTCTCTTTTTTTTCAACCAGATTAACTATGTAAGTATATATGTAAGTCAAAAGGTGAGAGGCCAAAGCAGGGGCTGTTCTGTGTCAGACATTTGTGAACACAGCTAAGAACTGCACAGACATCAGGGTTTAAATGATCGTTTCATGACTAAGTTGGCATTAAAGTCCAGGAAGCAGAGGGTGACCTTGAATAAAGGATGGTATCCTCTGGTAAGATAGTCCTTAAATACAGATGAAGCAGGCTCCTACTGTCCAGATGAGGCAGGCTCCTACTGCCCAGATGAGGCAGGCGCCTACTGCCCACATGAGGCAGGCTCCTACTGCCCAGATGCACCAGGCTCCTGCTGCCCAGATGAAGCAGACTCTTACTGCCCAGATGAACCAGGCTCCTACTGCCCAGATGAACCAGGCTCATACTGCCCAGATGAAGCAGGCTCATACTGCCCAGATGAAGCAGACTCCTACTGCCCAGATGAAGCAGGCTCCTACTGCCCAGATGTACCAGGCTCCTACTGCCCAGATAAAGCAGGCTCCTACTGCCAAGATGAAGCAGGCTCCTACTTCCCAGATGAAGCTGGCTAATACTGCCCAGATTAACCAGGCTTGTACTGCCCAGATGAAGCAGGCTCCTACTGTCCACATGAAGCAGGCTCCTACTGCCCAGATGAAGCAGGCTCCTACTTCCCAGATGAACCAGGCTCATACTGCCCAGATGAACCAGGCTCATACTGCCCAGATAAACCAGGCTCCTACTGCCCAGATAAACCAGGCTCCTACTGCCCAGATAAAGCAGTCTCCTACTGCCAAGATGAAGCAGGCTCCTACTTCCCAGATGAAGCTGGCTAATACTGCCCAGATTAACCAGTCTCGTACTGCCCAGATGAAGCAGGCTCCTACTGTCCACATGAAGCAGGCTCCTACTGTCCAGATGAAGCAGGTTCCTACTTCCCAAATGAAGCAGGCTCCTACTGCCCAGACGTACCAGGCTCCTACTGCCCAGATGTACCAGGCTCCTACTGCCCAGATAAAGCAGGCTCCTACTGCCAAGATGAAGCAGGCTCCTACTTCCCATATGAAGCTGGCTAATACTGCCCAGATTAACCAGGCTTGTACTGCCCAGATGAAGCAGGCTCCTACTGTCCACATGAAGCAGGCTCCTACTGCCCAGATGAAGCAGGCTTCTACTGTCCAGATGAAGCAGGCTCCTACTTCCCAGATGAACCAGGCTCATACTGCCCAGATGAACCAGGCTCATACTGCCCAGATAAACCAGGCTCCTACTGCCCAGATGTACCAGGCTCCTACTGCCCAGATAAAGCAGTCTCCTACTGCCAAGATGAAGCAGGCTCCTACTTCCCAGATGAAGCTGGCTAATACTGCCCAGATTAACCAGTCTCGTACTGCCCAGATGAAGCAGGCTCCTACTGTCCACATGAAGCAGGCTCCTACTGTCCAGATGAAGCAGGTTCCTACTTCCCAGATGAAGCAGGCTCCTACTGTCCACAAGAAGCAGCCTCCTACTGCCCAGATGAAGCAGGCTCCTACTGTCCAGATGAAGCAGGCTCCTACTGTCCACAAGAAGCAGCCTCCTACTGCCCAAATGAAGCAGGCTCCTACTGTCCAGATGAAGCAGGCTCCTACTTCCCAGATGAAGCAGGCTCATAGTGCCCAGATGAAGCAGGTTCCTACTGCCCAGATGAACCATGCTCATACTGTCCAGATAAAGAAGGCTCCTACTGTCCATATGAACCAGGCTCCTACTGCCTATGACTGGCTCAAGGTGGACATTGTCTATGTCCCAGGCTCTACCATATACTGTGATGGCCACATCAGTCACTAGCTCAGCATTATTCTCTCTATGGCCAAATCCAAGAGATTGTTGGCAGTATTTTGGGACCTCAGACACCAGGAAGGGCAGAAAACGGACTTATCCTACTAAAGTCAAACCGGTGGGAGCTGCAGCTGAAGCCTGTACTACAAGTGAGAACATTGAAAAGAAGAATGAGGCCAAATACGGAGTATATGTTGAAAGAGAACTTATTGTTTTATTGGTCACTCTACCCAAAACTATAACATTTGGGGAACCTGGAGCAGTAAAACCATTTGACCGCTTCTAATGTCTCTTGGGGATGATGGAAAGATCTCTGCTCTTGTCTTTTTGTGTCTTCCCAAATTCTTGCTAGAGTTTAAATTTATTGGGAGAGGGAACTCACAAAAGTGAGTGGAAAGAACCAAGACTTCAAAATATGCAGGACTACAGCCTGGAGATACCACCAGTGGAACCCTCAAGAGGATCCACTGGATCCTCAGGGGCGGGCGCACCATTTATGCAAACTGTGCAACTGCACAACGAACCCTTGGGGATAAGGGGCCCATTTACACCAGATGTGGGCTAGACAGGTGCTGGAAATGTGCAGCTGTTCCAGGGCCCTTTGGGATTAAAGGGCCAATCTACGCAAAATGTAAGCTAGACAGGTGTTTGTACCCTACTACTTTATCCCAAAATACTGTGCACTTTTATGACAGCTGAAAAGCAGCAGGAAGACCTATGTCTCTTTCGGGCTCCAACAGAGACACCTCTGTGCTTGAGTTTTTGTGTCTTCCCACCCGCTGTGGCTATTATGAGCATTTACTACCATTCCTGCTGGAGTTAAAATTTATTAGGAGTGGCAACACCCAGAGGTGAGAGGAAACAGCCAAAATTTCCAGATGTGCAGGGGCAGAGCTAGGAGATCACAACAGTGGAACCCTTAAGAGCATCCACTGGATCCTCAGGGGCAGGCACATCATTAATGCAAACTATGCAATTGCTCAAGGACTCTTTTGGATTAAAGGGCCAGTTAATACAAAACTTGAGGAGGCAGGTGCTTGTACCCTCCCACTTTAGCCCAAAATACTGTACATTTTTATGGCAAGTGAAAAGCAGGAGGAAGTCCTACTTCTCTTAGGAACTCCAATAGGGACATCTCTGCTCTTGAGTTTTTGTGTATTCCTACCTGCCATGGCCGTTGGGAGAATTTCCTACCACTGGAGTTTAAATTAATTAGAAGTGGAAACATCCAGAGGTGAGTGGGAAAAACCAAAACTTCAAGATGTGCCCGAGCAAGACTGGCAAATCTTACCCGTGGAACCTTTACGAGCATCCACTGGATCTGTAGTTGTTTTTGTGTCCTCCAACCCACCATGGCCATTGTGAAAATGTACTACCATTCCTGCTGGAGTTTAAATTTAATAGGAATGAAAACACTCAGAGGTGAGTGGGAATAACCTTAACCAGTAGATCTTCAGTTGTGGGTGCACTGCAAGCACTTTTTGGGTTTAAAAGACCGATTTACACAAGATGTGGGTTAGGCAGGTGATGGACCCCCCTTCAGTGTAGCCCAAAATACTTTATTAGCATGTAAAAAGGAGGCTCCCATAATAAAAGTGTATGGGTCCAAAAATGCCAAATCCTGCATCAATCAATCAATCTCCCAAATGGCACCTAAAACGGTTATAAAAAATACACAACAAAGCACCAGTAAATTTACCTGAATGTGCTACGCTCAAGTGTAAATGTAGGCTGATAGTTTTAGGGGAAGGGGGTGCATATGTTCTCACTCAGGGTCCATTTGTTGTCCACCACCCAACTCCATTTTTAGGTGAAATGTCTTTTGGCCAGAGTTCTATCACATTTCATTATGCTAGTAACTTCTGTTCCAATGGGATTTGTCTGTTATTTAGAAGAATTTGCTTTACAGGTAATAGTACGGCTTAACTGGAGCAGAATTCCCTAATGATATTTGTGGAGTTTGGTTTCCTGAAGTTTTAACATTGACCCCCAAGGTGTTAACATTACGCTGTGCTCTCCGCCGAGCACCGACTTACCTATTTATTGCTTTGCTCTGCAGCATGTCTCCATCACTTTGTAAAGGTTTTTGTGCATTAATTACTATAATTATTACCAAATTATTTATTGCGCCAGTACAGAACGCAGAAAATTAAGGCTTTCTGATTAGAAAGCGGGAAAGGTTAAAACAAAAAAAAAGGCTCTGCATTAAGATATCAAGCGCGCCTTGTAATGAGGTATTAATCACACAGCCATAATAGCTGCCACAAAAACCTCCATTATTTTATTACTTTAAAAGGTGGCGACGTTTTTAGGAACGTTCCACAAACAGCCAGCTAATAACAATTCATTAAATGGTGAATTGAGTTACATCGCAGATAATGAGATAATGATATATTTGCTTTAAACTGCTCTGATAATTGAAGATATTTTATGTTGAAACAACAAAGTTATTCCCATCAATGGGAGACTTTTAATTTTAGTTTTCCTCATTTGTTCGGATACACCAACTGATGTGGGGGGGGGATAACGGAAAATTGTATCAAATACTTAAGCTCAGCGAAGCTGGCCCCCCTACAATCAGCACAAATAAAAACTCAAGTGTGTTTCTTTAGTGCTACGTTTGTGCTGTTTTGTGCCGTAAAAATTTTCATTTGTGCTGCTTTTATTTTTAAGATATTAGCAATTGTTTTTTCCAGACTATGACATCACCTAGCCCCCCTACAATGCCCAAATGACACAAAACTGGTCTCGTTGGTTAGTGCTACGTTTGTGCTGTTTTGTGCTGCTAAAAATTCCGTTCTATCTTTTATCGTTTTTGCGTTATTAATGATTTATTAAAGGTCACCAAAGGTCACTCAGCCCCCCTACAACGCCCAAATGACACGAAACTGGTCTCGTTGGTTAGTGCTACGTTTGTGCTGTTTTGTGCTGCTAACATTTCCGTTCTATCACTTATCGTTTTTGCGTTATTAATGATTTATTAAAGGTCACCAAAGGTCAATCAGCCCCCCTACAATGCCCAAATAACACAAAACTGGTCTTGTTGGTTAGTGCTACGTTTGTGCTGTTTTGTGCTGCTAAAAATTCAGTTCTATCTTTTATCATTTTCGCGTTATTAATGATTTATTAAAGGTCACCAAAGGTCAGTCAGCCCCCCTACAACGCCCAAATGACACGAAACTGGTCTCGCTGGTTAGTGCTACGTTTGTGCTGGTTTGTGCTGCTAACATTTTTATTTGTGCTGTTATGGTTTTTAAGTTATAACAGCTTTTTTTTTTCAAACCCCACTCAATTTGCCCACCCTACAATCAGCACAAATAAAAACTCAAGTGTGTTTCTTTAGTGCTACATTTGTGCTGTTTTGTGCTTTTTAAACTTATGTTCTATCTTTTATCGTTTTTGCGTTATTAATGTTTTTTTTAAAGGTCACCAAAGGTCACTCAGCCCCCCTACAACACCCAAATGACACAAAACTGGTCTTGTTGGTTAGTGCCTCATTTGTGCTGCTAAAATTTGTATTTGCGCTGTTATGGTTTTTTAGTTATAACAGCTTGTTTTTATATTTGTGCTTTTTTTGTGTCATAATAGTTAAAATTTGTGCTGCTTTTATTTTTAGGATAATAGCAATTTGTTTTTTCCAGATCATGACATCACCCCGCTCTCCTGTCACGTACCTGGTTAGTGAGCTCCTGGTTAGAAAGCAGCCATGGGAGCACAGTGAGGTATGAGTGCCTGTGATCAGTCCAGTAGACTGTGTGGTGGCAGCAGTCAGCAGGTGCATGTGGCGGCAGAACCAGCTGGTGGCAGATGAGCTGGCACTGAGCTTGGCTGGTGGCAGACTGTGGGTAAGCAGCTGGAAGCAGGAGACCGATGAGACCTTGCTGGGCTGAAGAGCTGTAGCAGGCTGGATGAGCAGGATGCAGGGTCAGATGAGCCGAGTCCATAATGGTCAGGCAGATCAGGCATAGACGGCACACAACAGGATAGTCGGGTCATAAGCCAAGTCAGCAACAGGAGGTAGATCAGGCAAGAAGAGAAGGCAGAAGCAGAATCCAGAGACAAGCCAAGGTCAGGGCAGGTAGCAGTCAAACGGAGGTCAGGAGCAAGCTGGGTTAGGATCAGAGGTCAAACACAGGAATCAGGAATGAACACACAGAAGTAGCACACCAAATTGCAGCCTGTTTAAATAGTCTGTCTGGTGCCAGCATTGGTGACAGGCTTACGCTCATCTGCCCAGCCAGTTGCCAGTCTGCGCATGCGCATATGTATGTACAGGGAGACATCATTTGTGCTATGGGAAAGCCTTCCCTGACACCCCCTACAGCAGCCAAACAAAATCAAAACAGGCTGGTTAGTTAGTGCGGGTTTGTGTTGGTTTGTGCCTATTTACTTTCCATTCTATCTCCCTTTGTTTTTTAGTTATTGTTGATTTAATAAAGGTCACCAAACGTTACCCAGCCCTCCTACAAGAGACAAAAGGCATGAAACTGGGCTGGTTGGTGCCTCCTTTGTGCTGGTTTGTGCTGTTTAAATATCAGTTCTACTGCATTCTGTTTTTCAGCTATTTACTATTTATTAAAGGTCACCAAAGGTCACTCAGCCCCCCTTCCACCTACACATGAAACTGGGTTGGTTGGTTAGTGCTGCATTTGTGCTGTTAAAATTATTATGTGTGCTGCTTTGATTGTTTAATTGCAAAAGTTTGTTTTTATTAGATCAAACCCCACCCACCCATCAAACCCCACCCCCTTGGCATCCCATGTTATTAGATACTATAACAATTACACCATTCATTTGTGCTGCATTTGTGATAACTTGTGAAAAAAATAACATTTGTGCTGGTTTGGTTTTGGAGATCTTGTACATTATATTTCATCAAACCCCCTCCACATGTGAGAATCACATGCTAATCATTTCTCTTTCACACAGACACCACTTCTTCAACAGTCTAAAACTATTCTTTCACATACAAAATGAGAGTGCATGTGAAAAAAAATAAAAATGATTTTCATGTATGCTTGCATAAATATAATGGAGAATTCCAAGTTGTACTTATCTATTGGTTTTCTGGATAAAATATATAGAGGGCAACAAACATAATTTGTGTCTTGTTGTTTAACAATGCATGGAAACAGATAAAAGAGGAGTGCAAGTTACACAAACACTTTTCACTAGTCAGTACATTTTTTCCTAAACTGTAAAATCCATATTGTAATAATAGCAAAAATGTTTACATTGTTCCTTGCTAGGCCCTATACCCAGCCTGTAGTTTATTTTGTAATGCTCCTCCTTTGTACCTGACTCTGTAAACACTGCACACAGTACCCTGGGGGAAGGCACTATTACAGCTTAAGCAACCTCATGCTTGATGTTTTGACTGCTACCTGAGAGATTACAGGGTAAATTGAAGTTTAACCCACTTATTTTTACAGTTTATGCAACCTCATGTTTGATGTTTTGACCGCTACCTGAGGGCAAATCAAGTAAATGGAAGTATAGCCCACTTATTTTTACTTTTGTTGTGTTTGATAGTGATGCATCCATGTGTATACACTGTGGATCTGATAACGGCAGATGTCAGCGGACATGTCACCGCTGAAATCCATTGCTCCATAGAGGTGAATGAAGTGTCCGATCAGGTACGCCTGAAAAACGAACATTTGGACCTGATCGGACAGCATGCGTGAAAGGGGCCTAAAACTAAATTTTGTTTTGTTTTTTTGTTATGTGCAGACACATGAACATGGTTACAATGTAACACAAATAAAAGGTCTAAAAATAACCAATTATAGCATGTAATATATCAATATACTGTACATAAAGTTAGTTACATAAGTGACATAGGGAATAACAAAAGTTGCTTATATTTACATACAAATTGTACAAAAACATGGTGGAAAACTATAGTATATACTATATAAAAAAATAACTTAATATATCAAAACCTGAGAGAATGGATGTTTTACGTCCTTATGCTTTTATAGGGGGTGGCTGGGTTTTGATGGGTGGGTGGGGTTTGATCTAATAAAAACAAACTTTTACAATTAAGAAATCAAAGCAGCACACATAATAATTTTAACAGCACAAACGCAGCACTAACCAACCAACCCAGTTTCATGTGTAGGTAGGGGGGGAGGGGGGCTGAGTGACCTTTGGTGACCTTTAATAAATAGTAAATAGCTGAAAAACAAAATGCAGTAGAACTGATATTTAAACAGCACAAACCAGCACAAAGGAGGCACCAACCAGCGCAGTTTCATGCCTTTTGTCTCTTGTAGGAGGGCTGGGTAACCTTTGGTGTCCTTTATTAAATCAACAGTAACTAAAAAACAAAAGGAGATAGAATGGAAAGTAAATAGGCACAAACCAACACAAACGTGGCACTAACCAACCAGCCCGTTTTGATTTTGTTTGGCTGCTGTAGGGGGTGTCAGGGAAGGCTTTCCCATAGCACAAATGATGTCTCCCTGTACATACATATGCGCATGTGCAGACTGGCAACTGGCTGGGCAGATGAGCGTGAGCCTGTCACCAATGCTGGCACCAGACAGACTATTTAAACAGGCTGCAATTTGGTGTGCTGCTTCTGTGTGTTCATTCCTGATTCCTGTGTTTGACCTCTGATCCTAACCCAGCTTGCTCCTGACCTCCGTTTGACTGCTACCTGCCCTGACCTTGGCTTGTCTCTGGATTCTGCTTCTTCCTTTTCTTCTTGCCTGATCTGCCTCCTGTTGCTGACTTGGCTTGTGACCCGACTATCCTGTTGTGTGCCGTCTATGCCTGATCTGCCTGACCATTATGGACTCGGCTCATCTGACCCTGCATCCTGCTCATCCAGCCTGCTACAGCTCTTCAGCCCAGCAAGGTCTCATCGGTCTCCTGCTTCCAGCTGCTTACCCACAGTCTGCCACCAGCCAAGCTCAGTGTCAGCTCATCTGCCACCGGCTGGTTCTGCCGCCACATCCACCTGCTGACTGCTGCCACCACACAGTCTACTGGACTGATCACAGGCACTCATACCTCACTGTGCTCCCATGGCTGCTTTCTAACCAGGAGCTCACTAACCAGGTACGTGACAGGAGAGCGGGGTGATGTCATCATCTGGAAAAAAACAAATTGCTATTATCTTAAAAATAAAAGCAGCACAAATTTTAACTATTATGACACAAAAAAGCACAAATATAAAAACAAGCTGTTATAACTAAAAAACCATAACAGCACAAATACAAATTTTAGCAGCACAAATGAGGCACTAACCAACGAGACCAGTTTTGTGTCATTTGGGTGTTGTAGGGGGGCTGAGTGACCTTTGGTGACCTTTAAAAAAATCATTAATAACGCAAAAACGATAAAAGATAGAACATAAGTTTAAAAAGCACAAAACAGCACAAATGTAGCACTAAAGAAACACACTTGAGTTTTTATTTGTGCTGATTGTAGGGTGGGCAAATTGAGTGGGGTTTGAAAAAAAAAGCTGTTATAACTTAAAAACCATAACAGCACAAATAAAAATTTTAGCAGCACAAACCAGCACAAACGTAGCACTAACCAACGAGACCAGTTTTGTGTCATTTGGGCATTGTAGGGGGGCTAGGTGATGTCATAGTCTGGAAAAAACAATTGCTAATATCTTAAAAATAAAAGCAGCACAAATGTAAATTTTTACGGCACAAAACAGCACAAACGTAGCACTAAAGAAACACACTTGAGTTTTTATTTGTGCTGATTGTAGGGTGGGCAAAGTGAGTGGGGTTTGAAAAAAAAAAATAAACTGTTATAACTTAAAAACCATAACAGCACAAATAAAAATGTTAGCAGCACAAACCAGCACAAACGTAGCACTAATCAACGAGACCAGTTTCGTGTCATTTGGGCATTGTAGGGGGGCTAAGTGACCTTTGGTGACCTTTAATAAATCATTAATAAGGCAAAAACGATAAGAGATAGAATGGAAATGTTAGCAGCACAAAACAGCACAAACGTAGCACTAACCAACGAGACCAGTTTCGTGTCATTTGGGCGTTGTAGGGGGGCTGACTGACCTTTGGTGACCTTTAATAAATCATTAATAACGCAAAAACGATAAAAGATAGAACAGAATTTTTAGCAGCACAAAACAGCACAAACGTAGCACTAACCAACGAGACCAGTTTTGTGTCATTTGGGCATTGTAGGGGGGCTAGGTGATGTCATAGTCTGGAAAAAATAATTGCTAATATCTTAAAAATAAAAGCAGCACAAATGTAAATTTTTACGGCACAAAACAGCACAAACGTAGCACTAAAGAAACACACTTGAGTTTTTATTTGTGCTGATTGTAGGGTGGGCAAAGTGAGTGGGGTTTGAAAAAAAAAATAAACTGTTATAACTTAAAAACCATAACAGCACAAATAAAAATGTTAGCAGCACAAACCAGCACAAACGTAGCACTAACCAACGAGACCAGTTTCGTGTCATTTGGGCATTGTAGGGGGGCTGACTGACCTTTGGTGACCTTTAATAAATCATTAATAACGCGAAAACGATAAAAGATAGAACAGAATTTTTAGCAGCACAAAACAGCACAAACATAGCACTAACCAACGAGACCAGTTTTGTGTCATTTGGGCATTGTAGGGGGGCTGAGTGACCTTTGATGACCTTTAATAAATCATTAATAACGCAAAAACGATAGGTGATAGAACGGAAATGTTAGCAGCACAAAACAGCACAAACGTAGCACTAACCAACGAGACCAGTTTCGTGTCATTTGGGCTTTGTAGGGGGGCTGAGTGACCTTTGGTAACCTTTAATAAATCATTAATAACGCAAAAACGATGAAAGATAGAACAGAATTTTTAGCAGCACAAAACAGCACAAACGTAGCACTAACCAACGAGACCAGTTTTGTGTCATTTGGGCATTGTAGGGGGGCTAGGTGATGTCATAGTCTGGAAAAAACAATTGCTAATATCTTAAAAATAAAAGCAGCACAAATGAAAATTTTTACGGCACAAAACAGCACAAACGTAGCACTAAAGAAACACACTTGAGTTTTTATTTGTGCTGATTGTAGGGGGGCCAGCTTCGCTGAGCTAAATACTTACTGTAATTTTCCTTTCCTGATGCAAAACCATGGCAGCATACTAGTGATAGTTTCCGCCTCTTTTCCACTCTCTCTGGACCAGTGAATAGCATAAATTAAAGGCCTAGTTAGGCCCCACCCCATTCTTTGTAATTAGCTACATACCGAAACGTATAAGGGTGGGTCCGTATGCTGCCATGGTTTGGCATCAGGAAAGGAAAATTACGGTAAGCATTCAATATAATTTTCTGTTTTCCTGACCCCACCATGGCAGCATACTAGTGATAAATAACTAGCTGACAGGGTGGGTTCTACTTGTCGAATCAATTTTTAATTAGAATGGGACAGAAGACGGAACAGTCCTTCCTCCGCAGTCCACTAATGGCAAGACTCCCAGATCTACTCTGTATCATTTGAAAAGGTATCCTGGGGTGACCATGATACTTCCCTGCAGATGGAATCTATGGATGCCCTTGTATGGGCAGCCCATGAGACCAAAACCGCTCTGGGAGAGTATGTATCCACTGCTGAAGGAGGTTCATGACCCGCTCGCCCTATATGCACGACCAAGCCTACTAGAGTCCAGGAGGTAGCCTCTTTACCCTGATTAATTCCAGCTGGAAAGATAAAAGGCCTATTACATGATCTGAAAAGGACAATTGTGGATAGGAACTTCTTTCAAATTCTGGACACATCCAATTTGTGTGACCCTCCTGAGTGATCGTCTGGAAGTTAGGCAATGCCCAGATGACTAGATGACTGTTAGATGGAGGGCTGTCGCTAACCTTGATACAAGATGATCTTTTCCTGAAGCTCTCCGAGCTTGAATCTCAGACATCCTTCTGTTTGAAGATCTTGTGATAGATACTGCTTAGTAGGTAATGTCACAAACTGAACACTGTTCTGTTGGAGCAAATGGTCAAACTGATATGAAATCCAGCAACATCGATAGATTCCACTGGAACAAATCCTCTTTCGTGGTGGTCGAAACCTCTTGACTGTCTTCAAAATTTGTGCAAACTAAAGGATTCCCGACACATTTAAGCCTTGTTATTTGCAACTTAGTCTACACTTGCAATCTCAAGGAATATAGGCTAAGGCTCATGTCTAATCTGGCCTACAAGAAGCCCAGAACAGCTGTCACCCGAGGTGCAGTAGTATCAATATCTCGCCCTGCTGAGAAATAACACAAATTTGTTGCAAATTTTGGCATAGATGTTAGTAAAGTGCATTCTCACACTCCACAAGGTAGAGATCATCCTGGAGCAGGCTAGGTTCTCAAGCTTCCCCTATCAGTCGTCCTGTTTGCAGCCATGGCCTGTGTATGTGCAAAGGGGAATTGGCTTCTGTTTCATGAGATGAATGGCCACAAAAACTCAAGGCCCTCATTATCAAAATGGAGGAATGGATATGACTACCATGTTCACTCTCGACAGCCTCAAGAGGAATCTAATTACGAGAAATGTTGTTGGAAATTACGGTATATAGGCTAGATTGCAGATCCATGGAGAAAATCAGGGCATTTTTCCCCTCTGCCTTGGGGTGCAGAACTGATTCAGACATCCTCCTAAGTTTGAAGTTGCTGTGAGAAGCACTGTAGTCTGTCTGTGGTTGGCCCCACCTGTGGACCAGCTCACAGAAGACCTACAGTGTAGGGCCCACTCGTGCTCTGGAAAGGGTTGCATGATGGTAGGGCCCACTCGTGCTCTGGAAAGGGTTGCATGATGGTCAGTCTGTCTGTGTGTTCAAGTCCCCTAGAAGGTAAACTGCTTTGCAGGTGATTTCCTGACCCCGACAGTGTGGGGTTCACCTCTCTTGATAGCATATTGCCACAAGTTCCTCCTTGGTGATGAATATAGGCAACTGCTGCCATGTTGTTCAACTGCAGAGAGACTGATCTCCCCTTGATTCTATGTAGTAAGGCGGAAGGAGCTAAAGAAGCTGCTTGGATTTCTAGGGTATTTAAGACTACCCCTCTTGGCTGGGAATCTTCCATTGGACTGAACCAACGGTTTCTCGCAGTGGGCCTTCCAGGCTACCTTTGCTGAGATGAATAGTAATTGTGATCTCGTCTAATGGTTCTTACAGGGCGACTTCATCAGATTCTCCCTCTTCAGCCACCACCGTATACTCCTACCCATACTCTAAGTGACAGTTGATAACTGTGCCAGACTCTGTTTCCTCTATTGTGCTAGGAATCCCAGCTTAAACTGTTGAAGTCAGAAGCGCCCAAGGGATTATTGGTATGACGACATTGTGCTCCAAAGATTGAGGCACTGAGAAATGGTCAAACAAGTGGAGATTACTGTCTTCGGCATTCCTTCTTTGACTGCCACCATTTTCTCTGGTGGAAGCTGAACAGAGGAGTTAGCAGAGTACCTCCTGGCATACTAACTGTTAAGTTAGAGAGTTAATAAAGCAGCCATATCCCCGCAGAGTGTTTATGAGAATATCTTGGTGCATCAGCAATTGTTTCAGACCTCTGGATAGAAGAATAATGGTGTCCAGGTAGCGGCGCACCCGGAGAACTTGTTCTCTGAGTGGAGCTAACACTGCACTGAGAACCCTTGTGAACAGTCTCTGAGACCTGCATAGACCAAAAAGGCAAACTGTTAAACTGGAAATGCGTCTAGCCAATCGCAAGCTTACCAATTATGAAAGAAAGAAATATTTTGGGATGTTTAGGTCATCGTGACGATCCCAAAATAGCATTTTGCCGTCTGGCTGCGCTGGTTTAATGGACTCCATTTTGAAGATCTCTAAGGGGATAAAAGTTTAACATCTTCATATCTACAACCAGACGCTAGCCACCATCCCTTGCAAGCTACATACAGGGTTGAATTGAAGCCTGTATATTTTTTGTGAATGCAACCAGGACGAACCCTCCCCCCCCCCCCAGGTCTGATATGTATGTATATATAGCAGCCCATCTGCCTAGAAAAATGGAATCTGCTAAGAGGAGGAACATTCCCTATCCCTTTGCTTCCATCTTGTGGGAGCTGGACGGAACTTCCTGTCACTCCTGGTATGGCTGTGTTAAGTTTCCTACCAACACAAAGATTTCCTGTATAAGGTATCTTACACCGAACGTGCCTGAGAAAACAAAGGCAGCTCAAAGTTTCAAACATTGTATCTACTGTAGGCAGGGATTAAAGCGATGCTATTTAATCTCTAACGAGGATAAAACCTGTATGGACAAATAAAGGAGATTCTCTCCGGACTCTGCCGTTCTGAAGAAAGGGTGAATATAACTTTACCCATACAATTGGCCTGCTTGACTGTCTGGATATATAGATCAATAGAGGGAAAACTGAAGCCAAGCAGTTCCGGGCCTTCCTCTGATGAACAGGAGCTACTACTGTCCGCAGGCTGTCTACTCGCCAGAGTAGCGGAACTAAGTGGGTTAATGCCACCTGCTGAGGTGCTAGGATGCTCTTCCAGTGACAGGCAACTAGGAGGGGTCTGCCTAGCCGAGATAATTGAAATAAGTACAGCATAAAATCTCACATCACCCTCTTCAATAACAATGATATTTGAGTGTTACCTGTCAACTGCAAACTCCTCCAGACAGTCTTTACTCACTAGCCTATTGGGCATAGGTATTGCGCCACAGGGGCTGCAGGACTTTTGCTGGGATGGTAGCATTGCTCTAGGAAGAAGCGATAAGACATCATCCTTGGAACATTCCCTTTGAATGGGAGCGGCCTCTAGGGCTAAGTTCCTCCAAAGAACGTCCATCTTCCATGGCTCTGAGAGCAAAAGGAGGCACTCTTTTCCTGAAACTTTCCACAGGATGGTCTCCCACCTTTGAATTTGAGGTCTTTTGTATAAATGGTGACTGACCTCATGGTTTGAGGTCAAAGGATGGCCAGTTGAAAAAAACAAGGATAGCTGAAAAGGAAAATAGCATCAGAGAGCGAAAGGTTTAGAGATGAAAGAGAAAAATATACACTAGTAACAAAAAATGTAAAACTGTTTTTAAAACTGTCTTTTTTTTTAATTATTGCTCATGCATACAAATACGAATATGTGCATACACGTATATATACAAACACAGGGTTTTCTGGGGGGGGGGGGGGTTGTGCCAATCCTGAAACAAACAGCAGGGGCATTGATGGCAAGCTCGCCTGTCCCAGGAAGCAGAGGGAATAACGATTCAGAGACAGGCAAAGGAGGCTCTGCCTGACCAAACCTACAGGCTAATTATCCCTGGAGATCTATAGATCTATCCTGTGAATCTGACCCTCATTGTTAACAAGACGGCAGCTATTTCCAAAATAAAAATGGCGGTTGGTACTCCCGCCAGCCAGTGTGCATGTGCAGACCGGCGCAGACCGATGATGTCATCAAGAGCGCCTCCAGCACAGAGAAAACAGTCCAGTACAGGATAAACAAGCCAAAAAGGGCAAACATAACCAAAAATGGAGCCAAAGACAGCACAGAAAAGGAAAAGATCAGGGTAAAAAAAGGAAAACATATAGGGAGACAGAAAAGAAAAACAAAAAGGGATAGGCCGCCCTGTGAGATACACAGGACTAAAGGAGTGAAATGAATGAACTTGTTGGCCCCCTCAAGCCTCAGCCCGCAGACACTTACTAGCAGATTTCGTTCCTTAAGAGGAAACACTGCAGGACCCCTTCAAGACCCACAGAAGGGGTTCCCAGGCTGTTCAGCGCAGTTTAGCGACACGAGCGCTAGGACTTCGAACTGGGAGAGGCTTGAAACCAGCCAGATACTGCATGGAGGCAGATGTGGGGACATAGCACTGCTTACTCTTCACTGGGCAACGGAGGGTATGAGTAAAAAAAGAAGAATGGGGCGGTGCCTAACTAGGCCTTTAATATATGCGATTCACTGGTCCTGAGGGAGTGGAAGAGAGGCGGAGCCTATCACTAGCATGCTGCCATGGTGGCGTCAGGAAAGGGATTTATATGATAGTAGCAGGAGGTTAGCAGTGAGCAGGTCAGATTCATCTCATTCTAATGCTGGTTAATATTAAAGAGCACGCCAACTGTTTATGAGAGTAAATGAAAAAGTGACCACAAGAAACTGCAAGCCCAACAGCCATTCACTGTGCAGTGTGATATGGCCTAGAAGAACATACACAGTATATAGAGAGTTGATAGTTGCGCTTGTGGGCGGGGCCACCGCACACGTGCACATGGAAGAACCTTTCCTCTCCGCTTGAGTACACACTCATCAATGCCCAGGACCAAGCAGGGCCGCGTTCACAGGAACGTTAAGACGAAACCCCAGCTTAAAGATGTGCCCTAAACTGCGTGCAATAGTATGATGTACAGAGCCTCTCTGTAAAACGTACTGTTCAACATCACTACACACCTTTGCTTGATGTAAGTTGCATTTAAGAGGGACATTGCTGAGCCCTTGCCTTCTCCACCAGTCCAGCGTAAGTCCCATTGGCAGAATGGGGTCCCACCCTGCACTAGCAAAGACCTCATGTGTGCACCAAAAAAACTTCTTCAGTCTTCCGTACCATGTGGCTAGGTTCATGGGGTTTCCATACCGCGGGTTTGGTCCCAATACCTCCAGGGGAACTGACAGCTAGGGAGGGAGCTAAAACACCGCCCCCCTCACTACCGGAGGACCTGTCACCTATGCCAGATATCACTCTTGGTTTACCAGCTGCTTTATATTCCCACCAGACTTTGGTTACCCGTAACAGCTACTCTTTCACTTCAACTCTTCTGCCAAGTTAACCCTTTTTCTGTAATGGCTTCCTTCCATACCCAGTGTGTGCTTTACAGGCCCTGTTCTTCTGATACGCCATGTACTACCATGAACCCCATTGAATAACTTCAGACCAAGCTTAGGGAACGGTAACATAACTTTACTTGGATGTTGCAACAGAGCAGTTCACAAACTTTCAGGTCCCTAACTGTCTATTCCTCAGCTGCCCAGGCATACCTTTAGTAGTAAGAAGAGCCGGCAAAGCTGTAATCATTGAAGTGTCGTTTATTTGTACATCAGAGTGACAATAAAACAATAAAGCTGACGCGTTTCGGCAATAGCCTTAGTCGTAGCTATGACTAAGGCTATTGCCGAAACGCGTCAGCTTTATTGTTTTATTGTCACTCTGATGTACCAATAAATGACACTTCAAGGATTACAGTTTTGCCGGCTCTTCTTACTACTGTTGCATTGGAGTGTGTTGGGACACATCGAGCCTCGGCACCTGTGAGTGGACCTGGTGTATGGATTGAGTTGTCCATGCAGAGAGCGCTGTTACCTTTCTTCTTTTCCAGGCATACCTTTACAAGTAGAAGCCCATGTTGTCTAAATCCTTAAAAGGAAGCCTCCCATGGGGTGGTGTTGACTGAAGGTTGCTCTGGGCTACTTCTTCAGCTGGCCTTTTCCCATGCGGCCCCTGCTCTCCCTCCAGAGCCGGCCTTCCACCCCTTATTTTAAGGCTGACAGGGTGGAGGGCAGAACCCAAAAAGCCCAGGAAATCAGCAGACCTGCAGTTTAACCCTTTCCCTAGCCAGGGCAGATCATGCTTTCTAACCCCTACCTACGAACTGACCATACACTGGTCGAAATTCAGTTGGTTCAGCAGGGACTGGCCAAATTGGGATCACTGTTTGGCCATCCCTGCTTGACAGAAGTCATAAAAACATAGAAAAGTAACAGCAGAAAAAGACAGAGTAGTCCATTGAGTCTGACTTTTTTTTGGGGGGGGGGGGTTGTTTTTGTTTTTTTTGTTTGTTTTTTATTGTTTTGGGTTTTTCTGTTAACTTTGTTGTCTGATTATAGATTTATGTTTGTCCCAAGCATGTTTGAAGCCATTTACTGTTGACTGTCTCACTACCTCTGCTGGTAGTTTATTCCAAGCATCAACTACCCTTTCAGTAAAATAATACTTTCTAAGCTTAGTTTTGAACTTTCCTCTAGTTAGTTTGAGGTCATGTCCCGTGTTCTTGATTTTTGGTTTCATATTAAAAAACTGATCGACCTCTGTTGAAGGGAAATCTTTTCTCGGTCAGCAGCTGCAGCCAATTCTGCTGACTGTGTATTCTGACAGCTGTGGGTACAGCTAGCTGGCAAAAAGGAAAAAAAGTAGTAACAGTGTATGGTCAGCTTTACAGGAAAGATAGGAAGGAAACAAATACAGTGCCTTGAAAAAATTTTCAAACCCCTTGAAATTTTCCACATTCTGTCATGTTACAACCAAAAACATAAATGTATTTTATTGGGATTTAATGTAATAGACCAACACAAAGTGGCACATAATTGTGAAGTGAAAGGAAAATGATAAATGGTTTTCCAAATTTTTTACAAATCAATATGTGAAAAGAGTGGTGTGCATTTCTATTGCCCCCCCCCCCCCCCCCCCCCCCCAAGTCAATACTTTCTAGAACCACCTTTCTCTGCAATTGCAGCTGCAAGTCTTTTTTGGTATCTCTATCAGCTTTGCACATCTAGAGAGGGACATTTTTTCATTTTTTTCTTCTTTGCAAAATAGCTCAAGTTCTGTCAGATTGGATGGCGAGCATCTGAAGCTCTAATAGGCTTCAAAAAAGGGTGCCCCCCCCCCCCCCCCGATCCCACCCAGTTGTGCGACAATAGTGAATTATTAGTTGCTATTGTCTTCCTGATTCTCCCCCCCCCCAATCCTGAGACCCATCACCCGATTGGTCGAGAGGAGAAGCGATACTATTGGCTTCCGAGGAGACGCAGGGGAAGCCGCCATGAAGCACCAGGAGGAGGAGAAATAGGGTGAAGCCGCCGCCAGCCACCCGGAGGAAGGGATGTCTGCGACCTAGATGGGGTAACTGCGGGGCTGGTGACCGACCGATGGGTGGGAGGGTGTGCATGTGACCCGACCGAAGGGTGGCAGTAGGTGGATTGTATACCACCAGCCAACACTGGTTGCGTCCTCATCCCTTTAAACACGACCACATATTAATTACAAAGGTTCTGTGGCTGATTAAGGTGGTAATTAACCACTTCAGCCCCGGAAGGATTTACCCCCTTCCTGACCAGAGCACGTTTTGCGATTCGGCACTGCGTCGCTTTAACTGACAATTGCGCGGTCGTGCGACGTTGCACCAAAACAAAATTGGCGTCCTTTTTTCCCCACAAATAGAGCTTTCTTTTGGTGGTATTTGATCACCTCTGCGGTTTTTATTTTTTGCGCTATAAACAAAAAAAGAGTGACAATTTTGAAAAAAAAACGCAATTTGTTTTACTTTTTGCTATAATAAATTTCCCCAAAAATATATAAAAACATTTTTTTTCTCAGTTTAGGCCAATATGTGTTCTTCTACATATTTTTGGTAAAAAAAAAATCGTAATAAGTGTATATTGATTGGTTTGCGCAAAAGTTATAGCGTCTACAAAATAGGGGATAATTTTATGGCATTTTTATTATTAATTATTTTTTAATTAGTAATGGCGGCGATCAGCGATTTTTATCGGGACTGCGACATTATGGCGGACACATCGGACACTTTTGACACTATTTTGAGACCATTGTCATTTATACAGCGATCAGTGCTATAAAAATGCACTGATTACTGTGTAAATGACACTGGCAGGGAAGGTGTTAACCACTAGGGGGCGATGAAGGGGTTAAGTGTGTCCTAGGGAGTGATTCTGGGGGGGGGGGGGGGGGGGGCTACTATACACATGACAGCGATCACTGCTCCCGATGACAGGGAGCAGTGATCTCAGTCACATCACTAGGCAGAATGGGGAAATGCCTTGTTTACATCTCCCCGTTCTTCTGCTCCGTGACACGATCGCGGGCACCCGGTGGACATCGAGTCCGCGGGACCTGCGGTCACGGAGCACGTGGCGGGGCACGTGTCCACAATGCCGCTTCTTAAAGGGGAAGTACCGGTACGGCCTTTTGCCCACCCGTGCCATTCTGCCGACGTATATCGTCGTGCAGCGGTCGGGAAGGGGTTAAACTGACTTGGTGCCTTACCTGCATTAAATTAGCCTCAGAACCTGTGTAATTCATATGTATTGAGGTTTAAATGGATGAGGTGTAAGTGGAGGACATTTCCCAGTCGTTATGTTGGTTTGGTGAACAGGATTTATCCAGCCATGTATACTGGGATGGTGCAGCAAAGAATGCTAATAATGAGGACAGAAGGTGTCTACAGCTGCTTAGTTAGGGTCCATTTTTTGAAAGCCCAATGAAACACAACACTATTCTTGGAACAGAGCTGAACCCAGTGATCCTGTTTGAAGGCCCTTATAGAGGAACCATAGGCGTGCGCACGGGGTGTGCCAGGTGTGCCTGGGCACACCCTAATCACCCTGTGTGCTATGGATGCCCCCTGTTTAGACCCGTGATATTTTACCAAAGCCCCCCCCCCCCCCCCTACGGGGGCTCCAAAAAAACAAAACAAAAAAACTGAAAAAAATAATTAAAAAAATAAAATTGTCAATAATAATAATAATAATAATAATTTTTTAAAAATTTTAAAAAATAATTAGAAAAATAAAATTGTTAAAAATAATAATAATAAAAATGTTAAAAAATAATAAAAAAATAAAATTGTTAAAAATAAAAATAAAAAAATGTTAAAAAATAATTTAAAAAAATACAATTTTAAAAAATAATAAAATAATAAAAATAAAAACTACTGACACCTACCTCTGCCCTACTGACATTGTCCACGGCTCTACTGACACCGGTAGTATATATACACATACACACATATATGTGTTGGGGTGCACACCCTAATGCAAAAGGCTGCGCACACCTATGGGAGGAACCTATGGAGCCACAATACAGACTTTTTTTTATTTTACGCTCTTTATGGAAAAATCCTGATCGGATGGAGGGAGGGGTGTTTAAAAAAAACTCCAGCTTTCTACAGTTAGATATTTTTTTTTAAACCGTAAAAAAGTGCTATTAGCTCTAAATTGTATCATTCCTTCCAGTGTAGGATCAGTGCCTACTTCTGCCTAATAGTTGGTGTGATTGTAGCCGTATTAGTGCAATTGTGACAGAGAAAATTGAGTACTGTCCGTGATACTTTTTTTATTTGCACTAACATACAATTTTTCAGGACAAGCTTTCAGGGTATGTCGCCTTCTTCAAAGTCCAAGACTGCTTGTACCTTGAAGAAGGGGACATACCCCGAAAGCTTGTCCTGAAAAATTGTATGTTAGTGCAAATAAATAAAGAAAGTATCACGGACAGTACTCCATTTTCTCTGCCTAATAGAAAATACAACCCAACACTGACAACAAGTAGGCCAAAAGCTGCGAGCCCCTTAGCGCTCTTCTCTCCGCAAGTCTGCAGATCAGGATTCAGAAGACGTGTCTCTACTATAGATTCTTCCCTTGTGATGTTCCTGGAAGACGTCAAAAGGGAGCAGATATCCCCCACCATTCCAGGAATGAGTTGCTGTACAGCATACTAATACCACACAATAGAGCAAAAAAAGTCATCCGCACCGAAGACTTGTGTACCAAAATGTTCAGTCCATAGAGTTCTTCTCCAAGCATGGAGCACCAGAAGAGCCTGATCAGTGGCTGGAAACATTGTGATTTTATAAGGAGGATTGTGCACTTTTACATTTTTTTGTATACAAGCCCTCGGTGCAGATGACTTTTTTTTGCTATGTTGGAAAATTGTTTGACTCGTTTATGATGTAAGGGTGTCATTTACATGCACGAGGCGTTCAGTAAGAGTGGGAAGTTAATATTCATCTAGCGGCAATACTAAAAAAGACTTCCAGCGCAGTCAGAGGTTTGCTGCAGCAGGCGAAAGAAAAAGTCAAAGCTAACTAGGGTTCAGGGCGTATTCGGCATCTCCCTGAATGTATTACTTGTGAACAGGTCAGATCTACACAATATTACCAAAAGTATTGGGACACCTGCCTTTACACACACATGAACTTTAAAGAGGAAGTAAACCCTGATGGGTTTTAGTTCCTCTTTGTTTCCCTGCAAAGGTAAAGAATAATGGGCTACTAGGCATAGTGGCCCATTATGTGTCACTTACCTGACACAGGAGCCTGCGATGTCCCCTCTGCTACGGAGCGTCCATCTCCTTTCCGTGTATCGTGGCAGCGGCGCTGTGATTGGCTGGAACCGCAATGACGTCACTCCCGCGCATGCGTACGGGAGCCGCCACTAACGGCATATCGACGTTAGCAGCGGCATGCTCAGTGTGCCTACGCGCCGCTGTCTACGGTGCATGCGCCTTAGACATCGGTGCCTTTCTTTTTGCAAATATCTCCTAAACCGTGTAGGTTTAGGAGATATTTCTTGGACCTACAGGTAAGATTTAATCTAGGCTTACCTGTAGGTCAAAGTGGTCTGTAAGGGTTTACAACCACTTTATTGGCATTCCAGTCTTAGTCCGTAGGGTTCAGTATTGAGTTGGCCCACCCTTGGCGGCTATAACAGCTTCAACTCTTCTGGGAAGGCTGTCCACAAGGTCATAGGTGTGCGCAGCCTATTGCATTAGGGTGTGCACCCTCAAAACTCAAACACATTTGCATGTGTATATATACTGATGGTGTCAGTAGGGAAGAGATTGCTTGCAGTAGTTTTTATTTTTTACAATTTTTTACTGTATCTTTAAACATTTTTGGAGCCTTTAGGGGTTTTTGGTGAAATATTAGGGGTCTTGACAGGGGAAATCTGCACCACACGGGGTGATTAGGGTGTGCCCAGGCACACCTGGCACACCCTGTGCGCACGCCTATGCACAAGGTTTAGGCAGAGGCGATTAAGGGCGCACGGGCGCCGCCCCCCTATCCATGCGTCCGGCCATTTTCACGACGCCGGATCCATGGATTCCAATGCGAAGGTGGGTGTTTTATTGAAGCACCTGATAATAGGCAGAGGCTCTAACAGGCTTCAAAATAGGGTGGGCTCAGGGCACAGAGAATGTGCTCCGGACCCACCCAGGTGTGTTTAATAGCGAATTAATGTTCGCTATTGTAACACTGATCCTCCTCCCAACCAATCAGGAAGTGGGTCTTGAGACCCGTCAACTGATTGGCTGAAAGGTCAGGAGATCCTATTGGATGCCTACGAGGAGGGGAGGAGACGCAAGAGATGCTGCTGCATGCCCACTGCCCGCCACCTGACACCTAGATGGGGTAAGTGCCGGACCGACTGGCAGACAGCGAGCGAAGGGGGGGGGGGTGGTTGTTTGCCGCCCCCCCCCAAAAAAAAAAAAAAAACGCCACTGGGTTTAGGAGTGTGTCTATATGTATGTTTGACCATTCTTCCAGAAGCACATTTGTGAGGTCAGGCACTGATGTTGGATGAGAAGGCCTGGCTCGCGGTCTCCACTCTAATTCATCCTAAAGGCATTCTATCGGGTTGAGGTTTAGGACTCTGTGCAGGTCAGTCAAGTTCCTTAAAGGCAGGCGTCTCAATACTTTTGGTAATGTAGTGTATCTCATTCTAATGCTGGCTCACAAATGCACCTGTCTGCCATTTATATGATAAAAAAAAAGGCCACAGAAGATCGGACACCACATCGTGCTGCTATCACCTCAGAGTCAGAAAAACCTCTACCATGTACCCTTTTGAAACTAGTTTCTGTTTCTAATTTTTGTTACTGGGGTTTGACTTCTTTGACTTAAAGTGGTATTAAGTCATCGCGCCCCAGCCATTCACGTAGTTTAACATAACGACCCTGAAAGGAAGACCAGGTGAATATGGAAGTGCACCCGCTGGTGGGCTTTCTTTGAGGGGTATGTTTATTATAATGTGTTAGTATGTGGTGCATATTAGCACATTATGGCATAGAGCTGCAGGGTGCCCAGATAAAATAAAATGAAATAATGAGTTCACTGCCACTTTAAGATGAGATTTAAGATGAGCAGCCATTCACTGTGCAATGCGATTGCCATTAGATAGACATACACAAGATAATGATAGCCAGACAGGAAAGGAAGGAAGGGAATTAAATGGAGGGAGCAAATAATGAATGGAAGTAATGGAAAGGAAGAAAAAGAAAAATGAAAAAGATGAAAAGAAGGGAGGAGAGAAGGAGAGGAGAGGGAAAAAAAGAAGAAAGAGAAAAGAAAAGAATGAAGGGCAGTAATGGAAAGGAAGAAAGATGGGAAAAAGAAAAAAATGAAAGGGAAAAGGAAAAGAGAAGAATGAATGGAAAAATTTAAAAAAAAAATGAAAGAGAAGAGAACAAAAGAAGAGAGAGAGAGAAAAGAAAAGAATAAAGGGCAGTAATGGAAAGGAAGAAAAAGAAAAATGAAAGAGATGAAAAGAAGAGAGGAGAGGAGGAGAGGAAAAAAAGAAGAGAGAGAAAAGAAAAGAATGAATGGAAGTAATAGGAAGGAAGAAAGATGGGAAAAAAATGAAAGGGAAAGGGAAAAGAGAAGAATTGATGGAAGAAATTAAAAAAAAACGAAAGAGAAGAGAAAAAAAGAAGAGAGAGAAAGAGAGAGAGAGAGAATAGAAAAGAATGAAGTAATGAAAGTAATGGAAAGGAAGAAAGAAGGAAAAAATGGAAACAAAATGAAAGAAAAGAGAATAAAGAAGAGAGAGAAAAGAATGAATGGAAGTAATGGAAAGGAGGAAAGAAGAAAAAAATGTAAAAAAAATGACAAAGAAGAGAAAAAAAAGGCGAGAAAGAAAAGAAAAGAATGCACTGAAGTAATTGAAAGGAGGAAAGATTGAAAAAATGAAAGAAAAAAAGAAGGGAAGGGAAAGGGAAAAGAAGAGGAGAAGAATGAATGGAAGAAATGTGAAGGAAGAAGTAAGGGGAAAAAAAAGAAAGAAAATGAAAGAGAAAATAAAAAAAAGAAGAGAGAGAAAAGAAAAAGAATGAAGTAATGGAAGTAATGGAAGAGAAGAAAGAAGGAAAAATGGAAATGAATTGAAAGAGAAGAGAATAGAAGTGAAAAAAAAGAAGAGGAGAAGAATGAATGGAAGTAATGGAAAGGAGAAAAGAAGAAGAAAAAATAAAAAAGAAAATATAAAGAGAAAAGAAAAAAAGACGAAAGAGAAAAGAAAAGAATTAATTGAAGTAATGGAAAGGAAGAAAGAAGGAAAAAATGGAAACAAAATGAAAGAGAAGAGAAGAGAAAAAAAGAAAAGAGAGAAAAGAATGAATGGAAGTAATGGAAGGGAGGAACGAAAATAAAAATGAAAAAAAATATAAAGAGATGAGAAGAGAAAAAACATGAGAGAGAAAAGAAAAGAATGAATTGAAGTAATGGAAGGGAAGAAAGAAGGGAAAATTTACAGAGAAGAGAAGTAAGGGAAAGGATGAAAGAACTATTTAAAGAGATGGAAATAAAGAAGAGAGGGAGTAAGGAAGGATATAGCAAAAATATGTGTATAGATAACAGAGGGAAGGAAGGAAGAGAAGGTGAGAGGACAGAGAGGAATGTGAAAAGAAAAGAGGGGTGGGAAGAAAGAAAGCAAGGATAGGAGAGGAATGAGATGGTTTCCTCAGTCCTCTGCAGGCAGGAGGAAGCATTCCCTCCTCTCCCCCAGTGATCAGACTGTACATTGTTACTTTGTTCCCAGAGCCATGCTGGGGGCAGATTCTTACAACACCCTTCCCTCCCCACGATCTCACCAAAGGGTGCCACCTATGTCACCATCATTGAGGGTCACCAGCTGTCAGGAATATATTCAGGTGAACTTGTAAAGTCAATGAAGGTTCCTCTTTAAGGACCTTGCTGTCTAATCCTGCATGCTGGATATCCCATACTATAATTTATAACTACATTATACTAACGTTGATTGTTCCCGGGCTGCAAACTTTTGTTAATGTGATTTTGTTCCCTTTTGTTTAGCCCCGTACTGAACTCTTTATTACATTATCACATTCTATACCTGTAAATTTACAGCCTTCCCGCTGTGTCCGTGAGGTGGGGAGGCAGCGTATGGAGAGCGGAGGTTTTCTTAGGCTCGGGTCTGTAATTGGCCACAGGGGGCTGAGAAAGACGCAAAGAATATCTGAGCCGTGGACGTGCGTTATGATTGATGACTCTGGCTCTGCAGCACGCTTATTGACGGTATTTATAGGCACTTCAGTCTGAGTTCAGAGTTCAGTACAATACGGTGCGCATGCTGGCTTTTATAGAGCGAAGATAATTGGCTGCCTACATGGGGGAGCCCGGAGACGGAGCGTAAACTCTAAATTACTTTCTATCAGACACTAAAGATATCCAATAATTCAGCCTTATTATAACCTTCATGACCTGCAACGTCCGCCATCCTCCAGCATCTTCTCAGTGGATGTAAAAATTATTTTCTTAAAGGGAATGTACTGCAGTACATATTTTCTTTATAGTCATGACTACAAAACCTCTACACATTCTGCAGTTTCCTCTTACTGACTGTTCTTTACAGGGCTCTGTAGCTCAAGCTGCAATATATTATGCATAAATTAGAGATCATTGACTCCTCCCACTTAGTATGGCTCTGGCTGAGGCTTCAGTGAGGGTGTGTCAGGGATAGGCTCCTGCTCCTTAAAGTGGAGTTCCACCCACTTTTACAACTCTTCAGCATCCCTCACTAAACTGTGCACTGTAAACAAATTGGATATATTTTTTTTTTTTTCTCAGCACCTACTGTATATCTGCTGTATTCATTTTTCACTTCCTCCTCCCTGGCCGCGGCCCATCGCATCATATCCTGTTTGCAATGCCTTCTGGGAAGGGGCGGCAACTTCCTCTGAAACTGCCGTTGCTATGGAAACCTGACCTGAAACCTATTACACTGCTTGTGCTGCACTGAGCATGTGCGAGATCTGCAAGGATGAGATCCAGGAAGAAATACAGTCTGGCTTCAGGTGCCCACACTTAAGATGGCCAAGGCCTGCTGTAAGTTTATAAAATAACAAACTACTGCTATAAACTAACAAAACAGACCTTAGTTTACAGACTAACTTTACTAGAATACATTAAGCTTGTGAACTATAGGGGTATTTTTATTTAAAAAGTATAATTTCGGCCGGAACACCACTTTAATGAGCAGCCCTTTTCTTCAGTGCACAGAGGCTGCTCAGCTGTCAGTTAATTACCAGCCACTCATTGTTACCACAGTGACTCACCTGGTTACCATTAACCTGCCTCATTACCTGCCTCATTAGTCCAGCCTACAGCCAGACCCTATTTGCTATTTGAGCAGCTTAGCTCATTTCCTCCTTGCCCTTGCGTGGTCTATAACCTCTAAGTGCTTCCTGTGCTCCTGTGTATGACTTGGCCTGGCTGAGTTCCCTTCCAATTCCTGCTCCTGATTTTTGCTCCTGACTACGCTGACTTCTGGTTTCCTGACCCCGGCTTGTCTGATTTTCCGCTCTGGCATCCAAACCCTGGCTTCTGTTTTTTGACCACGTTCCTGAACTGTGTTATTTTTGTCATTTTATTAAAGGTGTCAGTTTAACTGCACTTTCTGTCTCTGTCTGGTTAATTGTTCCTGACAGGGTGCCTGAAAGGAAGCACCTTCTGCTGTGCCACCACTTTAGATAACCCTTAGAGCTCTGGGAAACCTTAGTCATGCATTAGGCTGGCGTCACACTGGTGTGATCCCAGACATCGCATGTGATTCACACCGCATGCCTTTGCACATCACATGCAATGTCTGTGCAGTACGAATTCAGCCATACAGTTTGTATGGTTGAAATCGCATTGCATTTGGACCAAAATGGTGCAGGACCCTTTTTTTTTTTTAGTCCGCACTGTAATCAGATCGCATGGGTGTTGAGACCCATGGAAACCAATTCCATCTGATTTCACAGTTCGCACTTCATTCTGCGAAACGATTTGGGGTGTCATTAACTTTATATTGACACCCACAGCAGTTCGCAGAGAGCAGTGTGAACGGGAACCCCCACAGGAAACGCTGTGGTTCCCGCATCGCACCAGTGTGAATCTAGCCTTAATGGACATTTAAACATTTAAACCTCAATTGAATTATATTTACTTTTCACTGTGCACTCTGTATCATAAACGTTCGTCATTGTGTTTCACCTATTTTTAATTTTTTGCTGCAACTCACTGTTGTTGATCTCCTGCAGCCATCTCCTGTCTACAAGCACTCCAGGGATGATTGCATGGCATTTCCTGATGGTGGCAACTATGAATCATGGCTGCGTAATGTGTGTTGAAATGGTGACTTGTAGTCTTCATGTGAAGCCCATATGACAGTGTGACAACGCAGAAGAACAATTGGGAGAGATGAACAGAGCGTTGTCACCCCATAACAGGAAGTGCTCCTGGATCTTCATGGCAGGGTCACTTGGGATTAAATTACCACAAGCTGCAGATTTACTTTTAAAATGACAAAACTATAAAATATTGACACCAAACCTTTACAGTTTCATTTTAAAAATAAATAAACATTGTTTTTCCTAGCAGTATTATTTGCTGTCCAATTTTAAAATGGACCTATCATTACATTGTATTATTAAGACTGATCATGATTATTTTAAGAAATTAGTACCTCTTTTGTGCTCTTGAAGATATCAGATTCGATAGAGGATCACATGGTCTCTAATGACCAGGACCTTTGTGGGTGTTTCATATTATTAGAGACTGCTGACTGTCTGTGTCTATAAGAACCATAAAGGAAACTGATTCCGTTGGGATGCCAATCACATTGCCCAAAATATCAATGTCCACAAGAGGGAGCTTTAACAAATCTCTGCGTGAAATACAATACAGTAAACTCAGTGCTTTTTTTCTCAGAGAATAGGTGCAGAAACTCCACCCTCACTTTGTGTCTCCGCCCCCTACCCACCCCTGAGCACCGATCCTTTGTTCCACCACCCAGCTCCCAGTACGGCCCCTTTTAGAGAATGTAGAACTAAGTATAATTTTGTAGTGCTAAGTAATTTGTTTGGAATTTAGTATTGCAGTAAAGCAATAAAATACATCCCTCGCAGCCAGCAGCAATAGACCCCCCCCCCCCAGCAACAACAGATCTCCCCGCAATCAGCATCAATAGACTCTCAAGTAGCCAGCAACAGTAGACCCCTCCCTAAACAGTGGATCCCTTCCAGCAACAATTGACCCTCCAGTAACAAAAAATCCTACACCAGCAACAATAGATCGTCATGCAAAAATAGATCCCCTCCAGCAACAATAGATCCCCCAGCAGTTAGCATCAGTAGACCCTCCATCACACCCCAGCACCCCTTGCCATTGCATACATTCAGTGCTGGAGGTGCCATGTTCCCGCTGAAAAAAAGCCCCGATTAACGTAAATATGAAACAGCAATCAAGTAATACAGTGATAGCTATGCCAAAAATGTATTTCTGGGAAAAGTAACAGCAATAATATTTTTGCTTAAAAAAATACAAACAGTTTTTTTAACGCATATCAAAAGCCCAAATTAGCTCTCTAAGTTTGGGATGGAGTAGGGAAGGGTTAAAACCCCATCTGCTGTGCATTGCTCAGCATTTTGCTGAGATTTCCCTTCACTTCCTGCCCTGAAGACAAAACAGGAAGTGGGAGCAAATGTGCCCTAAGCAAGGGGAAATCCCCTATTAGACAGTTGCCCCCCCCCCCCACCCCACCATTGGAAGATTTGCACTCACTTCCTGTTTCAGTGACAGCTATAAGGTTTAGGAATGCCCATCAAATGACACCTTACTGCTTGTTTGAAATCCATAAATGTCGCACCAAGTGCCACAACTATGTTCGTTGCATGCGGTTGCGGAGCGTTCCCTTGGATGTGTCACGTTTGCCAGCTCTACTACCTGCCGAACTGACAGGGGGGACCCTTTTTGACCTGGACTTGGAGCAAAGACCATGGCATGAACACCCCTATCCACTGCCTTTTCAGCTCAAGAGGGTGAATGGGGGCTGGCAAAAATGCAGATCAAGCTTGTATTTTTACCGCTACCTAACAGCAAGTCTAAATGAGCCCGTGAAATCAGAGAGCCATCCCTAAACTTCAGTTGGTTACATTGCCTAGGCTGAGATGATGTCACTGGTCTTCTGCAGGCAGGAGGAAGAATTTCCTTAGTCTCCTTGTAAGAAGGGCTCTGTGATTATCTAAATGTTGTTGCCAAAGCACAAGTCCATGCCCCACTTCTGTCCTTTTGCTGGAACACTATCCCTCCATGCCGAATCCTCTGCCATATTGTGCCCCACTCCATGCCAGAGGCCGACACATGACATTCCCGGACATTGACCTCTATATCCTCAAATGAAAGAATGTCCACACAAGATAAGGTTGCAGCACCTACTAGTGGTACTTGGAAAAACGGAATAACACAGTCACATCACATCGACATTCATTCCAGAGTCACTTGACAGTATACGGCTAATCACATTTAGTGGACGGTCAGCAGCAGTCTCATGTGAAAGCATATGAAGCACTTTAGCAGCCATCTTCCCACAGACATTCTTTCCCTTCAAGTCCCATTCCACAGTTCTGCCCAGCCGGGTAGGTCCACTTCAGTTGCTTCTAGAATTAGAATTCTGAATGTTCTGACTTAGACAGGTTAACCACTTAATGACCGCCCCACTTACATTTACTGCAGCATGGCGGCCGCTCTGTGCCAGATCACCCTTCTGAGGCAGGCGCACCCGTCACCGGTGACCTGCTCCCGCTGTGATTAGACATAGCGGGAGCCAATCAGCTGGTCCGGCAGACTTGATGACCTGCCGATCGTTCAGGACACAAACAGAATGGCAGTCTGCTTATGTAAACAAGGCAGATTGTCGTTCTATCAGTAGGGAAGGCATTGATCCTGTGTTTCTGCAAAGCAAGAACACGGATCTTTGCCTTCTGGTCAAAGCACCTCCCCCACAGTGAGTAAGCACAAACTAAGCATACATTTAACCCTTTGATCGCCCCTGATGTTAACTCCTTCCCTGCCAGTGTCATTAGTACAGTGACAGTACATATTTTTAGCAATGATCACTGTATTAGTGTCAGTGGTGCCCAAAAAGTGTCAGTTATATATAAAAACATGAAAACAAAAAAAAAGTGTCAGTTAGGTTTCCAATTTGTCCGCCGCAATATTGCAGTGCATAAATCGCTGATCGGCGCCAGTGAAAAAAATAAATAAATAAATAAAAATATCCCACAGTTCATAGGTGCTATAAATTTTGCGCAAACCAATCAATATATGCTAACTGGGATTTTTTTTTAACAAAAATATGTAGCAGAATACATATTGACCTAAATTGATGAAGAAATTTGATTTTTAAATTTTTTTTATTGGATATGTTTTATAGCAGAAAATAAAAAATATTGTTTTTCTTTCAAAACCGTTGGTATTTTTTTGTTCATAATGAAAAAAATAAATACCGCAGAGGTGATCAAATACCAGCAAAAAAAAGCTCTATTTGTAGGAAAAAGAACAACATTTTTATTTGTTTACAGTGTCGCACAACCGCGCAATTGTCAGTTAAATTAACGCAGTGCAGTATTGAAAAAAAAAAGACCTGGTCAGGAAGGGGGTAAAACCTTCCGGAGCCGAAGTGTTTAAAGCGAAGCTCCACCCAAAAGGGGAACCTCTGCTTATCTGACTCCTCCCCTCCTCCGCTGCCACATTTGGCACCTTTTGGGGGGAAGTGGGGAGCGGGTGCCTGGTTTTGACAGGAACCTGCTCCCACTTCCGGGCTCAGTTCGCTTCCTACCCCCCGCAGCCGGCCCATTCACAAGGCACAGCGAGATTCGTGCATGCACAGTAGGAAACAGGCTGTGAAGCCGCAAAGGCTTCACCGCTGGTTTCCCTTAGTCAAGATGGTGGCGCCAGCACCCGAAAGCCGATTCAGGAACCGGCTCAGGTGAGGACACCGCTGGATGCCTGTACCGGTAAATGCCCTAATAGCAGGGGCGTTGCTAGGTGGCAAAAAATACAGGGGCATCAGCCCGAAGTCCGAGCCCAGCACCGGGGGGGTAGTACTTACCTGACGCACTTGACACTGACCTACCTGACATACACTGACTTACCTGACATACACTGACCTACTTGACACTGACCTACACTGACCTCTCTGACACACACTGACCTACACTGACCTACCTATACTACACTGACATACCCTGACCTACCTGACATACCTTGACCTACCTGACCTACACTGACCTAACTGACATACCCTGACCTACCTGACCTACACTGACCTACCTGACATACACTGACCTACCTGACCTACACTGACCTACCTCAAGAGACTTCAGGTGTCCTCCTGCAGCTCAGCGGCACGCCCTTCACACAGTAGTGTAGATTCCAGGCAGCCAGAGCCATAATGAGGAGAGGAGAGGAGAGCCGCCCGCCCGGGCGCCGAGTGGGGATCTTCTCACAGTGACGCGGCAGCCGCATTGTAATTCCCACCTTCTGGAGCCTGCAGAGCCTATGATGGATATCACATGCCCCGTTGTCCCTGCATTGGACCAGTGGGACGTTCATCAGGCGCTGCAGGCTCCAGAAAGCGGGACCTGCTATTACACTCGGCCGCGCTCGGGGTCAGATCGGTCCCCGCTCTGCGGCGGCGCTCGGGGCTAATAATAGAAACATGCATGGCCAAGACCCGGAGCTTTTTGGGGACCCACTCGGGGCTTCAGCCACCGTCAGCCCCCCCCTTCCGACGCCACTGCCTAATAGTAAAAGTCAGCTGCAACAGTATTTGTAGCTGCTGACTTTAATTTTTTGGGGTGGGCTCCTCTTTAAGGCCTCCAGAATGTAACAGCCAAAGTTTCCTAACAAGGAGTTGAGTTTCGTTCCCCAGAACCGTCTGGAGTTTGGTTGGCTGTTTATCTTCTTGGAGACAGCCCAGGGAACATTTCTTTGCTGACAACTCTCCTTGTTAAATGAATTCCTCTCACTGCACTTGCTGCATATCCCCATCACATCACGTACTCACTGTCATCCGCTATGAAGAGCTAAATTGGAGCCGCAATCATCTCTCGGGCCCAAGGCATCATTTTTCTTTTCTTTTTTTTTCTTTTTTTTTACTTGTGTGCCGCTAAAACTCTCCACGACACGTCGCGCAGCTGCGCCCCTGTTTACTCCCTTCATTAACAACCAAGACGAGGCAATCAATGCCAGAGAAATCAGGTTCATCCCAAACCTAATAAAAAAAAGAACATTGGAAGACAGGCGGATTTCTCGCTTCCTTTTTTGCTGCATAGGAAAACGCATCAGTCGCACTACAACCCTTGATTACAGTGTTTAGTCAACTGCCACACTGCAGCAGCCAGATACGGTACAGAAAGAAGGATTGGGACCCCTGCCTGTTCTTTTTCTTCAACAGGAACATCCCTCGAAAAAAGATATTAACCACTTCAGTACCGGCCACTTTTACCGCCTTCCTGCCCAGGCCAATGTTCAGCTTTCAGCGCTGTCACACTTTGTATGACAATTGTGCAGTCATGCAACACTGTACTCATATGACATTTTTATCATTTTTTGAGACAGATAGAGATTTCTTTTGGTGGTATTTAATCACCACTGTTTTTTTTAGCTAAAAAAACACAAAAAGACAGAAATTTTCAAGAAAAAAAGTTTTTCTTAGTTTCTGTTATACAATTTAGCAAATTAGTAATTTTTCTTCTTTAATGATGTCGCACTGATGTACACTGATGATGTCATACTGATGTGCACTGATGATGTCATACTGATGTGCACTGATGATGTCGTACTGATGTGCACTGATGATGTCGCACTGATGTACACTGATGATGTCGTACTGATGTGCACTGATGATGTCATACTGATGTGCACTGATGTCGTACTGATGTGCACTGATGATGTCGCACTGATGTACACTGATGATGTCGTACTGATGTGCACTGATGATGTCATACTGATGTGCACTGATGTCGTACTGATGTGCACTGATGATGTCGCACTGATGTACACTGATGATGTCGTACTGATGTGCACTGATGATGTCGCACTGATGTGCACTGATGATGTCGTACTAATGTGCACTGATGGTGTCGCACTGATGTGCACTGATGGTGTCGCACTGATGTGCACTGATGATGTCGCACTGATGTGCACTGATGATGTCATACTGATGTGCACTGATGATGTCATACTGATGTGCACTCATGATGTCGCACTGATGTGCACTGATGATGTCATACTGATGTGCACTCATGTCGTCGTACTGATGTGCACTGATGATGTCGTGCTGATGTGCACTGATGATGACGTACTGATGGGCACTAATGGGGCTTCTCTGATTTGGGGCACTGATGAGGCTGCAATGATGTGCACTGATGAGGCTGCACTGATGAAGCGACTCGATGAGGCTGCACTGATGAAACTGCATTGATGTGCACTGATGAGGCTGGACTGATGAAGTGACATTGATGAGGCTGCACTGATGTGCACTAATGTGGGGCACTAATGAAGCGACACTGATGAGGCTGCATTAACGTGCACTGATGATACTGCACTGATGAAGCAACACTGATGAGGCTGCACTGATATGCACTAGAGTGGGGTACTGATGAGGCTGCACTGGTGAAGGGACTCCAATGAGGCTGCACTGACGTGGGGCACTGATGAGGCTGTATTGATGTGCACTGATGAGACTGCACTGATGAAGCAACACTGATGAGGCTGCACTGATGTGCACTAATGTGGGGCACTGATGAGGCTGCATTTACGTGCACTGATGAGGCTGCACTGATAGGCACAGACAATCAAGGCACTGATGATCAATGCCCTGATTATCAGTGTAAACAATGTACTCACTGTGCCCTGTTAGTTCGGCTCTCCTTTTCTCATGAGCTGTCTCTGTGTGAGGAAAGGAGAGACAATAACCGGCAAGTCTGTTTACATGTGATTGGACACAGCTGATCACATGGTAAAGAGCTGCTGTGATTGGCTCTTGTCCAAAGCACACATCGGTCACAGAGCGCGCCCCGACACATCGGTCACAGAGCGCGCATGTAGAAAGTGGTTAGGAAAACACTACTTGTCCTGTTTCAAATGCCACTTTACGCATCAATATACCTCCTTAGACCCAGTCGGTCTGGACAGTGTGATCACCTGCTGACTTGGCACCTTCCACAGGCAGCTTAACTCTTCCATTAGACACAGAAGTTGAATCCAAGACAATTTCAGGATGGCTTTCCTGAGCAATGGCTAAAGCTGGCTATACATGGAAGAAAATTCAGCCGGTTCAGCAGGGAGAGGTTGAAAGCTGTGTTTGAGCTTTCCCTTCACTTCCTGTCCTGGTGCCACAACAGGAAATGGAGGGTATTCACCCCGCAAGGGTATCAGGAAATAATAAACAATAAATAGCTGCATGATCTTGATTCCAATACACCAAACTGATAAAAACCACAAGAGTGGAAAAATGGGGAGTAAGGGTGAGGTTCGGGGGTTTCCCACTACTGGGGTCTATTTATAAAATATTTGCTGAACAAATTTCACAAACATTCATCCAGCCCTCACAAATCCTGACTGCATTTTGTTTAATCGTTAGCGCCATCTAGTAGCCATAATGCAGTATTTTCCTATTTGAGGTATTTCAGGAAAAATATTGCATTATCTTTACAGTCTACGGGCACATTTACACTTACGTTGCGGTCTGAAGAGCGATCTGAGTTCGGATTACTCTTTAGGGAGCATTTCACAGGCCTCTTTTAACCCCCTAAATGCCAGACTAGGCTTCCTAAAGCACATGCATTGCGTACGGTTGCGGGACAGTTGCAGCCCCATTCACTCAAATGCATCATGTTTGGTGAGCAGTAATGCCCACTGAATACATCAGGGGGGATAATGCCTGCTGCATTAGCATGTGTACACCCACCACCGCTGCCTTTCCAGCTATATGGAGAGAGATTCTATTTCATGTTACCGTCTAGATTTGTGCAGTCTGTAATGTGATGTTCTAAATAAAGAATTTAAGGGGGGGGTGAGGGGAGGTAAAAACAGGGCTCAACTATGTGGTGTTGGCGCCCCCAACCTTCCCAGACGCTATTGTAAATGAGCCCTAATAGCACATTTTGTTGGCAAAATAACAGCAACAATTTCTTTTAGATCCCTTTCACACTGGGGTGGTTTTGAGGCACTT